>OY821517.1:8147430-8204930 GCA_963682025.1 Cordilura impudica | reverse complement strand
TTATTTTATTTTATTTTATTTTATTTTATTTTATTTTATTTTATTTTATTTTAGTTTATTTTATTTTATTTTATTTTATTTTATTATATTTTATTTTATTTTAATTTATTTTATTTTATTTTATTTTATTTTATTTTATTTTATTTTATTTTATTTTATTTTATTTTATTTTATTTTATTTTATTTTATATCATTTTATTTTATTTTATATTTTATTTTATTTTATTTTATTTTATTTTATTTTATTTTATTTTATTTTATTTTATTTTATTTTATTTTATTTTATTTTATTTTATTTTATTTTATTTTATTTTATTTTATTTTATTTTATTTTATTTTATTTTATTTTATTTTATTTTATTTTATTTTATTTTATTTTATTTTTATTTTGTTTTATTTTAATTTATTTTATTTTATTTTATTTTATTTTATTTTATTTTATTTTATTTTATTTTATTTTATTTTATTTAACATATTTTTAACACATATTATAAATAAATTTTATCATTCTGCACTTCTCCTCCATATAAACTATAAACTATGCCGAAATTAGCACTCCTCCGATTGTGCATTTTGCTTAAAAACTGGTAGTAAAATTCACACTCACGTATTATTTATTTAACTAAATTTAAAGTTTTTAAACTCTTTCTTTTAACTCATACTCTCTGTCTGTCTGTCGTGGGTGGACCCCATTCCCCCTCATCCAATTGATCTGAAACATAGTCCATACACTTTCTGTGATGAAAAAATTAACTATGACTTAGTCACGCACAGTCACGCATAGTCACGCGCAGTCACGGAGTGATCTAAATGTCATTTCCCCTCATCCGATCGATCTGAAACTTAGTCCATACACTTGCTATAAAAAAAGATTAACTTTGACTTAGTCACGCACATTCGAGCATGGTCACGCGCAGTCACGTAGTGATGCAAAACCCAATTCCCCTTACCCGGTCGATCTGAAACTTGGTCGATAGAATTGCTGTGAAAAAATATTAAGTTTGACATAGTCACGCACAGACACGCATAGTCACGCACAGTCACGGAGTGATCTAAATGTCATTTTCCTTCATGCGATCGATCTGAAACTTGGTCTATACACTTGCTATGAAAAAAAGATTAACTTTGACAAAGTCACTCACTGTCACGCATAGTCACCCACAGCCACGGAGTGATTTAGAACCCATTTCCCCTTATCCGATCGATCTGAAACTTGGTCGATAGACTTGCTGTGACCAAAGATTAATTTTAAAATAGTCACGCAAAATCATGCAAAGTCACGCACAGTCATGGAGAGATTCAAAACTCTTATGTACAAGGAAAGAAAGAGTTTTAATAAGAACTTTGTTTTAATGGGTTAGATTATTTTTAATTTAAAGAAAAAATAAAAAATTAAGAAATGTAATTGCAACAAATTTAGCTTTTGATTAAATGGCATTAGGATTCGGTTTTTATATTTTCCACAGCACTGTGCAGGAGATATATATCAGTTTGTCGTTTCACTTGTAATGCATCGATATATCTATTTGCGAACCCTGAAAGTATATATATTCCTGATCCTTATAACTAAAGTTGATATAGCGGTGTCCGTCTGTCTGTCTGCTTTTAGAAATCACGCTCATTCACTAAATAAGTCATTTAGCTGGGTGAAATTATGATAATACTGTTTGCTATTACTTCGAGGAGGTTGGTATTGCATTTGAAACTTCTGGCCCCAATAGGCGAGTAAAACCGTTCGATAATGCTTATATACTCCGATAAAGTTTCATATAAAAAGCAAAAATAGAGAAAAATACTTATACGTAGCATACATGTGCATATAGATGTGCATCAGCGATGCATACACACACATTTTGGTGGTTTATTGTTTTATGTTTTCTTTTGTATCTGTGAACGAATAGTTTATCGATGAGAGTAAGAGCATAACAAGTACTATATTATGCTCTTGCTTAATAAAGTAGTTATGCTCTTGCTCTCTTCAGACAAAAATAATGCAATTATTGTAAAAAATATAGCCATTACAATATGAAATTTGGCCGTTTTTGTTGACTACCTTGATTATAGTATAGTGTTTAGACCACGGAGGGAATCAAAGATTCCAGACAGCCGAAGTTAACACTCTTACTTGTTTCTAGTTAATATCGGTCAATTAGTTTGATTTTCTTGATAGCTATCACCAAACCACTAAAGTGTTTTTCCCCTTTCGAATGGCTTGTAGCATAATTTTGTGTAGTTTTGTAACTAGATATATGTGTGTCCATGTTGATATTTTGCATCTGCCTAAAGCCTGTCAGTCGTTCTAAAATGTCAACATACCCATATAATACTATTAACATTGATATAAAATGCTTCAAAAGTACGGCATGGAAATGTACGTAGACTTACTCTGCTGCTACTAAAGCAACTAAATGTTATCACGTGAAAGACATGTAGGTATTATACAAAGACCTATTTTTTGTTGTTGCTGATATTTTTGTTGCATTTACAACAAACAAACTAACTAACTAACAACATACATACCTACATGCCTAGTTCTCCTAACCAAATCTCTTGGCCCTTTAGCTACTCATTCGAATATCTTTCATTTCTTTTTTGGTTTATATTCGATTCTTTTTTTGTTGTTGCTTCTTTTGCTTATAGTTTTTGTAGTTGGTATTGTAAATATAAAAATTAAATCGGATTTGCTTAGCCATACACTATTCATAGATATGTTTGTACAAATGGCCACTTTCATATAGATTGGTCCGACAGTTGTTAGTTGTAAAGCAAAATTCCATTCCAGGCTTAAATAATTGCATTTTGTTTTTAGTATGACATAAACATGCATTTTTAGGAAGTTGTTGTTATTATTTGCGACAGCAACAAAAATGTGTGTAGGTTTTTAGTATTTTCTTATTCATGTGAATTGAAATTTACTCATTTCATGTTTTTTTTCCCAAATCATGTTAATAGAAATTAATTTGATTAGCCACGTTTTTTTATCATTGCAACATATGGCAAGTATTTATGGGTTAAGTTTAAATTCTTGCATATATTGTATTTATAAAGTTAATTTTTATCTCTTTAGTATAAATATTTCTTTGAAAAATTTTTTGGACTTCCTTTAAGAAACCCCAAAAAACATTTTCTTCACTGGGTTTTTTTTTTTCAATAAAAGATGATACTCTCAGCTAAAAAAAGCTGATGTATGTGAAATTACTTATTTGAAAAATAACAAAAATATATTGTTTTTTTTTATAAATAAACTCCCTAATTAATATTAATCAAACGCTCCATATATTTTATAAACAAATTTAAATTTAAATAAAACTATGGAAAGAGTTTATATTTTTTTTTTTGTTCAAATATATTTCTAATTTTATGGCTTATTAAGAAGACATACAGTTATTTAATAATAGCAATTTTCAGTTTATAATCAGATTTTATTTAAACCATTAAATGATAGTATTTGTCTTCTCAAATTGACAAGTTAAATATTATTTTCAGTATCCTCCTTTAGCAAATATTTCAATAGAGATTTTATTTATCTAGGTAATTTTTTCACCATTATAAACCTATTTTGCTAATGAGTTTTGAGCAGCTACTTATAATTAATTTTTTCCAGCGAAAGAACTTTATACATAAGATCTATAAATCAATAACAGGTGGAGGAGTGGATTGATGGCCATCAAAATTCTCTTATTTTTTTAAATAAAAAAAATCATCCTTAAATCATAAAACCCTGTACCACTACTTCTTTTAAACATTTTTAAATTTAACAAAATCAATTTCTTTATTTACCTGTCAAATTTAAATACAAAAACCACCAAATTAACATATCTAACATTTATTAACATTTGTTTATTGTCTGTCGTAAACAAACCATTTTATTTGTTGAAAAGAAATTTTCTTTTGATGTCGTTTTTTTTTTGCAAGCATCATAGACACAATTATACTGCAAAAATATACAAAAATACTATAAAGTACATACAATACATGATACAATTGAGTGCACAATTAACAAAATGTATTTTGTCTGGCTTTTGCCAAAAAACCAATGTGCTCTCGACCAACAACCACAGCAAAAATATTGTTATCCCCACAAAAACCCCAAAAATGGTCAATAATACAACAAAACAAAATATAAACCAATCTTTTTGGAACCATGAGCAAATTTACGAACATATTACAATTGCAACTACTAAAAACACATGAGCCGGTATTTATTTATCCATCTATCGCTCTGCATACTACCTTTAACAAATTATATAAATGTATAACCATCTATAACAATTAAGTACAATATAGATTGAAGTTAGAAAATACATAAACACTCCATACAAACACTCCATACAATTTTTGGCAAAATAGAAATTTTCATAAATTTTGTTTTCGTGTATTCTAGACATGTTTTAATATTGTTGCTCCATCAAATATACACCGTCAAGCTTTTGTCGAATTGATTTTGAGTAATTTATAGTTAGATATTGCAACATTATTCTTTTGTCCTTAATAGTAGTAGCAGTAGAAATGAGGTAATGTATCGCAGTAACATACATGCACGTTAATTTTGCGCTAAACCATTTAAATACCACAGTCACAGCAGAGGGCATGAAAATAGCATTTAACTATTGATGGTAATTATTACAAAAAAAATTACTGTTAAAAAGCAAATTGGAATTTGTTGGAAAACTTTATTTTTTTTTACATAAAAACTACTTTTTTAATGAAAATTATTCCAACAAAATTTCTTTTAAAAAAGAATTGGAATTTTCTGAAATAAAATATTTTTATTAGAAAGTACCCTTTTTATTGAAAAATAACTTTTTATTAAAAAAGTAGCTTCTTTTTTTGTTAAAAAAAGTACCTTTTTATTATTAAAAAAAATACCATTTTATTATTAACAAGTAAGAAAATTATAGTCGGTCTAGACCGACTATACGATACCCTATACCATGCGTTTAGAAACTCTATCTCTTAGGCCCAACTAACTGGACATAGAAAATAAGCAAAATCCAAATTTGAGTGGGATTTTTATTACTTTTTTTGGCTCCAGATATGAAAAAGTTCATATCGGATGATATATCTATATGGGGACTATGTCCAAAAATGGACCGATCCTGATCATGTTTCGTAAAGTCTCTTTTATTTTGCAAAAATATATACAAACAAAATTTGAGAAGAATCAGTGCAATATTTTTGTTTTTTAATAGATTTAAGTGAAGATCGGGAAGCAGCTCTATATGGGGCCAAAGGGATCATTTTTGGACTACTCATTAATGGATGTAATGAACGCATACAAACCCAATTTGAGTAAGATCTATATGACAATTTGGATCTTATGGCAATTTATGTCGATTTCATAGGGGTAATTTGTATGGGGGCTAGGTCTGATCATTGACCGATTCTCACCAATTTCAACAGAGTTCATCCCATGGCAGATAAAAGCTTACATACCAAATTTCATCAAAATATTTTCATATTTGCGACCTGCAGTTTGATTACAAGCTTTACATGGACACACAGACGGACGGACGGACGGACGGACATTGTTAAATCAACTCAGAAAGTGATTCTGATTCGATCGGTATAATTAAAGATGGGTCTAGGTCAAATATTTTTGGTTGTTACAAACAACAGCACAAAGTCATTATACCCAAACCACATAGTGGTATAGGGTATAAAAAAGTACCTTTTTATTACAAAAGTAGCTTTTTATTAAAAGAAAAGTAGCTTTTAATTAAAAAAGAGCCTTTTTATTAAAAAAAAATAACCTTCTTACTAGAAAAGCACCTTTTTATAAAAAAAAATACCTTTTTATTTTTAAGAAAGGTACTTTCTCCTATAAAAGTTTTAATAAAAAAGCACCTTTTTATTAAAAAAAATACCTTTTTTTTTATTATATACCTTTGTATTAAAAAATTTAATTTTTATATTAAGTAGAGCCTTCTTACTAAAACTAGCAGATCCCAGCCCTCCAAATTCGAGTGCAAATTCTAGAAAATTTTATTTTTTCACCTACTTAACAATTTTACACGAGCCTAAAGCTATGCTAATCAAGTTTAGCCAATTCATAATTCAACACTTTTAAAATAAAATTAATTAAATTTCATTATAATTATATGCTGAACAGACAGAAATAAATTAAAAAGATCCTAAAGGTATGCTAATCAATTTTAGGGCTTTTGATATGTATAATAAACACACACACATTATATGTGTTATATAAGTGTTAGTAGCAACTTTAAATGAGCATTACTCCAAAAAAATATTCGAGACGGTGCAAGTCTGTAAATCTGATGGGCAGCTAAATAGAAATACATTTCAACTGAAGTATGTTTGGTCAAAATCGGCTTAAAGCTGACAAAGCTACATCGGTCATAAGAAATCGCCCTGCCTATTAATATTATAAAGAATTTCCTTTTTTATTAAAAAACAAGTTTCATTTTTATTGCAAAATACCTTTTTATTAAAAAATAAAAAGTACCGTCTTATTAAAAAAGTATTTTGATTAAAAAAATAATTTTTTGTTAAAAAAGAATTTTTTATTAAAAAAGAATTTTTTATTAAAAAAGAATTTTTTATTAAGAAAAATATATTTTCATATCAAAAAGCACCTTTTTTTTTAAAAAGTAAATTTTTTTTCTTCAAAACACATTTAAAAAAGTAATTTTTATTAAAATAGTATCTATTTATAAAAAAGTTTCTGTAAAAAAGTACCTTTTATTCAAAAAAGTGCAATTTCATAAAAAAAAAATACCTTTTTATTAAAAGGTGTGTTTTTATTAAAAAGTACTAACAAATAAAATGTATTTGCAAATCCAAGAGCTCGTTTTTAAGTACATTCAAAAGTACATGTAAAACGTACACTTTTGTTAAAATCTACGTTTTTATCAAGAAGTACCTTTTATACCAAAAAGTATTAAAAAGTAATTTTTTAACAAAAATTTTCTTTTATATTAAAAAATATCTTTTTATAAAAGTTCCTTTTTTATTAATAATGTTTTTATAAAGAAGTACTTTGGTATTAAAAAGTACGATTTTATTAGGTATTAAATTTATTTTTAATTTAAAAATTAAGTTTTTATTAAAAATTAACTTTATATCGCAAAGTAGTTTTTTTTTTCAATTAAATAACTTTTTATTAAAAAATTTTTTTATTAAAAGTACTTCTGTATTTTAAAAAAATATGTATTTTTATTACTAGAATGTAGCTCTTATCAAAAATTACTTTTTTTTTATCAAAAAGTTCCTTTATGTCGAAAGTGCTTGAAAAACTAAATTTTTAATAAAAAGTACCTTTCATTGAAAAATTTTCTCTTATACAAAATACTTTTTTTTTAAAAGTTACTTTCTTTTATTTTAGAAAAAATGCCGTTTTATTAAAATGCACATTTTATTTAAAAAGTAACTTTTTATTAGACAGTAAATCTTTGCTAAAATGCACCTTTTTACTAAAAAGTGAATTTTTCTTTAGAAGAATATTTTTATTAAAAAGACCCTGTTTTTAGAACGCTGTTTTTTTTATTAAAGAAAATTAAAAATCACTTTTATATAAAAAATGCCTTTTTGTCAAAAAAGTAAATTTTTTTAGAAAGTACTTTTATATTTAAAAAAATCAATTTTATTAAAAAGTACCTTATAATTCAAAAAGTACTTTTCCTATAAAAATACTTTATTATTATTTTTTTTATTCAAAAATTACATATTTTTTTAAAATGTACCTTTTTATTAAAAAGTACCTTTTGGTTAAAAAGTAGCTTTCTATAAAAAAAAGTACTTTTTGATAAATAAAGTTCTTTTTTATAAACAAGTATCTTTTTTTTTAATAGAAGTACCTCTCAAGGATATGTACATTTTTATTAAAAAAGTACCTTTTCATTAAAACCTGTTTCTTATTATTAAAAAGTGCCTTTTTGTAAAAAAAAAATATCTTTTTATAAAAAAGCTACTTTTAATAAAAAAAAGTTCCTGTTTAAGGTATATTTTTATTAGAAACTACTTCGTTATTAAAAAGTACCGTTTTAATATAAAAAATAGATTTTCAATAAAAAAGTACCTTGTTTAATACCTTTTTTAAGAAAAACATTTTTATGAAGAAGTAAATAAAAAGTATCTTTTAATAAAAAAAGCCTTTGTTATTAAAAACTACTTATTACTTAAACACTACCTTTTTATTAAAAAGTACATTTTAATTAAAAAATACTCTTACTATTAAAAAATTGCCGTTTCATTATAAAGTACTTTGTTATTAAACAAATACCTTTTTGTAAAAAAAAATATTATAAAATGTATTTTTTTGTGACTTAATATAAATTACCTTTTAATATAAAAAGTATCTTTTTATTAGAAAGTACTTTGTTATTAAAAGAGAACCTGTTTTCATTAAAAAGGTACCTTGTTATTAAAAAAGAAGCTTTTTGTAAAAAAAAACCTTTTTATGAAAAAGCAACTTTGTCTTTTATAAAAAAATTACCTTTTTGTTGTTACAAGCTACTTTTTTGTTAGATGGTACTTCTTTATAAAGAGTATTATTTTATTAAAAAATTACCTTTTCATTAAAGAATTAACTTTCATTAACAAACAATTTATTAAAAAATTACATTTCCAATAAAAAACTAAAAGTACCTTTTCATTACAAAGTGATTTTTTTTTATATAAAAAGTGCTTTTTTTATAAAAGTTACCTTTCTACAAAAAATTTTCTTTTTATTAAAAGTGTACCTTTTTATTAAAAAGTAGTTTTCACTAAAAAAGGACCTTGTTATTAAAAAACTATCTTGTTATTAAAAAATTAAAAAGTACTTTGTTATTAAAAAATTTAATTTTTATATAAAAGTATCTTTTTATACAAAAAGGTGTCTTGCACTCTTATCATTTTTTTTTATTAAACAGTACCATTTTATTTGAAAGTACTTTTTTATTGGCTTTTTATTTAAAAGTGTGTTTTTATTAAAAATAAAAATTATTTATTATAAAAAAAAAATACCTTTTTACAAAAAAGTATATCTTTATAAAAAAAAAGGTATCTTGTTACTAAAAACTACTTTTTGCTTAAATAGTACTTTTTAGAAAAAAAAACATCATTTTTACTTTCCGTTAAAAAAAATAACTTTCATTAACACAAAATTACGTTTTTATTAAAAAATTACGTTTCCAATACAAAAGTACCTTGTTATTTAAAAAGTACCTTTTTGTAAAAAAAAATTTTTTTATAAAAAAAATAATTTTTATAAATGAGTTATTTTTATAAAAAATTATCTTTTTATAAAAAAGTGTCTCTCAATAAAAAAAAAGTATCTCAGTAAAAACTACCTTTTTATTTGAAAGTAGCTTTTATTATTGCAATATACTTTTATATTTAAATACACATTTTCAACAAAAAGAACCCTTTTATTTAAAAGTACCGTTTTATTAGAAACTGTTTTTTTTTTTTAAGTATTTTTTTAAAAAAGTACCTTTCTACAGAAAATTTTATTTTTATGAAAAGCGTACCTTTTTATTAAAAAGTACTTTTCACTAAAAAAAGGACCGTGTTATTTAAAAAGTACCCTGTTTTTAAAAAATTAAAAACAACTTTGTTATTAAAAAAGTTAATTTAGATATATAAGTATCTTTTTATAAAAAAAAGGTGTCTTGCACTCTTTTCTTTTTTTATTAAACAGTACCATTTTATTTGAAAGTTCTTTTTTTATTTCCTTTTTATTTAAAATTGTGTTTTTATTAAAAAGAACCATTTTATTTAAAAAAATAGTCCATTTTTAGGATAATGTACCATTTTCTAAAAAAAGTATATTTTTATAGGAAAAGGTATCTTGTTACCAAAAACTACATTTACTTAAATAGAACTTTTTAAAAACAAGCATCATTTTATTAAAAAATTACTTTCCTTTAAAAAAATGCCTTTCATTAATACAAAATTACGTTTTTATTAAAAATTACCTTTCCAATAAAAAAGTACCTTGGTATTTAAAAAGTACCTTTTTGTAAAACAAAACTTTTTATAAAAAAAAAGTAATTTTTATAAATGAGTTATTTTTTATATAAAAGTATCTTTTTATAAAAAAGTGTCTCTCAATCAAAAAAGCATCTTATTGAAAACACTCTTTTTATTTTAAAGTAGAAATGAAATGCACATTTTCATCAAAAAGATCCTTTGTATTCTAAACTACATTTTTATTAAAAAGTGTTTTTTTTTATAAAAAGCACTTTTTTATAATAAGTACCTTTTCATTAAAAGCGTTTTTATTAAAAACTACTTTTTACTTAAACAGTACCTCTTTATTAAAAAGTTCTTTTCACTAAAAAAAGTACCTTGTTATGAAAAAGTACCTTGTTATTTAAAAATTATAAAAAAAAAAACTTTGTTATTAATAAAGTTAATTTTTATATAAAAGTTTCTTTTTATAAAAAGGTGTCACTAGTATCTTTTTTACTAAACAGTACCTTTTTATTTGAAAGTATTTTTTTGATTAAAACATACCTTTAAAAAATAGTCCCTTTTAAATAGTCCCTTTTTATTAAAAAGTAGTTTTAAAAAAAATAATTTTTTATAAAAAAAAAGTTCCTTTCCATTAAAAAAAAGTACTTTTTGTTAAAAAAAATACATTTTTATTAAAAAGTAGCTTTTAATTAAAAAAAAAAAGTTACTTGTTATTAAAAATTACCTTTTTGTAAAAAGTTTTTTTTTTATAAAAAGTGCCATTCTATAATAAAAATAACTTTTTATAAACGAATTCCTTTTTATATAAACTAGAGGACAACTCCTGCTCCGCAGCATTATATTATATTATATTAATTTTTATAATATAATACCAAAATTTGCCAAGAGAAGTTAACGTACAGTAATGCCAAATATGCCACGAGAAGTTAACGTACAGTAAAAGTAAAGTTGATTGTCCACGCATAACTTTTCTCAAACCCAACGAATTTGCCAAGAGAAGCTAACGTACAGTAATGCCAAAATATGCCAAGATAAGTTAACGTACAGTAAAAGTAAAGTTGATTGTCCACGCATAACTTTCCTCAAACCCAACGAATTTGCCAAGAGAAGCTAATGTACAGTAATGCCAAAATATGCCAAGATAAGTTAACGTACAATAAAAGTAAAGTTGATTCTCCACGCATAACATTCCTCAAACCCAACGAATTTAAGCAGTTAATAGTTCAAAAGAAGGAGCTTGATCCACTGAGTGTTCTTAGACCTAGTTACAGAGGTTTGAGAGAAGAAAAATATTGAAAAAATCTTGAATGCAAAGTTTATTCATAAATTCTTTTAACATATAAGATGTATCGTTTTGTAGAAAAGCGCATTCCATGAAAAAAAAAACTAGCTTCTGATTACAAAAGTACGTTTTTATAAATCTTTTTTTTTTTTTTTTTTGTTAAAAGTACATTTTTATTAAAATGTAGTTTTTGTTACAAACTAACTATTATTTAAAAATACTTTTAATTAACTTTTCTTTGCAGGAGCTTTTATTGCACATCAGATCATTAAGACATTAAAAATTACGATCCGCAACTCGTTTTTCGATCTCATCTGTTAGTGACTTCTGTATTTATGTTTAGCTACTTGTACTTCTGTTAATCTTGTCCGAAATTATTTTTGTAATTTTTTTAAATGCATTTAAGCTACCATAATTTACTTTGGTAGCTGGCTCCCCAGTACATTTTCTGGGGCATATCAAAGATATTTCGAACAATGCAATTGCAATTGCAGCCATTCTCATACACACTTGTTCTATAAATGGAGTGACATTTCGGGCATGTAATGGTCAATGTTGCTTATAAATATCTTTTGGTTTTCGAACGTATCGCATTGTATCGTATTGGTCTGGTGTATGCTTTGTTACTAAATGTCAATTTACAATGTTGTTGTTCATTTTGATAAGTAGACATTCATCTCGTCTCGAAATTGTTTTTGGTTAGACAAGAGTTTGTACATAGGCATTGAACGTAGAGATGTAAATACATCTAAATTGAGTATAAAGTGTAGGTATTGAAGTCATTGTAAAGATTGCATTGAAATTCAAAAACGATAAATGTATTAAGGGGATTCGGTTAATTGAAAGAAATGAGATTGCTTTTAAAATCTATGGGGCAAAATTTTAAGAGACAAAATATGTGGTTATATGTTTTCTTAAAAACAATTTTATTAATTTTAGAAATCATTTCATATTTTGCTGTAGAATTCCCCTATTATTTAGTATTAGTATTAGTGTAGTTAGATTCATTTTACATTTGGGGTTTATCAACAAATGTCTGTTAATTTGTTTTATAGATGTCCATTGTCTATTTGTCATTTAGAAAGTAAAAATTAATTGAAATTTCATTTTCGCAAATGCCACTTCAGTAAAACCCTTAAAACAATGCATCAATAAAAAAAAAATACAAAACAAATTATATTAGCTTTTCAAACACTTGAAAAGGTTAAACATTTTTTTTTTCAAATGCTTCAAATTATAAATTGAATCTATAACTTTACAGACACCACCATATGTCAGAAGGAATTTTCTGATTTTCGTTTTTTGCTACACTCCACAGAGAAGGCAATTTTGAAGGGATATTTTACGCTAACTACCAGAGCTTATAATTCAAGGCCACAAAAATATATTCCATTAACTACAGTGTATGATGAAAAATATAAATAAAACACATAAGCAAATAAACAAATATTCTAAAAAAGAACCACCCATTTGAAAAAAGGATACTTTTTTTGTAAACCAAAAAAAAAAAAAAACAAGCAAAAACCACCATGAATAAGCAGAAAACCCTATAGGCAAACAAAAAAGGATAATAACATTAATATGCTTGTGGATGGGTAATATTTTTGGGGTTAAATGTTGAGAGATCTGGTATGAATTTCACAGAAAATCTGTATCACATATCAAATACACGACAAAGGGCAGTCAATGTCAAGAGAAGTGGGAGTTCAGCTAAGGCTTGAATATGGCGAAGTAAATGATTATTTGCATTTCAATATATTTTTTTTTTGTAGAAAACGGATTAGAAAATTAAATATAAGAAATATAAGATAAATATCTAAAAAAAAAAAAAAAATTATTGATAAACCACTGCTGTTTAAAGAATTTTCGATAAAAGATATTTTTTTAAACTCTTGGTGGGAGACTTTAGCGAAAATCAACAATTTACTTTTTAATAAAATCTACCTTTAAAAAGAACTTTTAAATAAAAATTCACCTTTCATTATAAAGCATTTATTTTTTAAATTAAAAAATACTTCTTGAACGAGACTTTTAATAGAGAGAACCCTTTATTCTTTATTCCTTATTCTTTTAAGAAAAAGTAATATTTGCTAAAAAATAATCTTTTATAAAATAGAAATTACGAAACTGAGATTAGTGGAAATTAGAAGTATAAATTCAAAAATATTTTTAAAGTTGTTTATTTTTTTGGACACAGTTGTATCTTCTGAAATTAATATGAGCTGTATGGTATGAAAACTGATTCTTAATCACACTGCTCGTAGGTTTGACTTCAGGTGAGTCTGTGAGTCGCACGACCAAAAAGTGCAAGTACGAGTGTATGTGAGATATTCGCAGGTTCAAACCTCACTGCCGCTCTAAACAGAAAACGTTCATATAAAACAATCTATTCAATTATAACATAACAATTATCACAATGTTTAATAAATCGCTGATGATGGCTGTAATGCCAGAAACGGGTCCGATTAATAATGCAGTGGGGTTATGTATTTTTGAAATATATGCTTTCTTCTTCTCTACCACACACCATTGAAACAAAACTAAAGTTTGCATATTAGTTACAGTATTAATTGCAATATGTCTGAAAAATGACGTCAAATCTAACAAACATAGAAGTTTATTTTAAAAAAGTACTTTTTTTTATAAAGTTCTTTCTTTAAATAGTCCTTTTTTATGAAAGTGCCTTTTTGAAAAAGTATCTTTTTTAAAAAATTTTCCTATATTAAAAAGTACCTTTTTATAAAAAAGTAAATTTTTATTAATATGCAAATTTTATAAAGAAAAGTCTTTTTTTTAAAAGGTATCATGTTGTCAAATGCAAGTTTTTGTAAAAAATAGTTTTTGTTAAAATAACCATTGTGTAAAAGTACCTTGTTGTAGAAAGTTCTTTGTTTTAAAAAGTACTTTTATGTAAAAATAACCTTTTTGTTAAAAGTAAACTTTTTTAAACTAACTTGTTGTAAAAGTACATTTTTAAAAAAGTATCTTTGTTTATAATTTTGTAAAAAGTTCCGATTTGTACAAAATTCCCTTTTATAAAAAGTCAATTTTTGTAAAAAAGGCATTTTTGTAAAAGGGACATTTTTGTAAAAAGCACATGTTTGTTGAAAGTAAATTTTTGTCGGAAGTACCTTTATGTAAAAAGTACCTTTTTGTGAGAAGCATATTTTTTGTAAAAGTACGTTTTTGAAAATAAGTACCTTTTTGTTCAAAGTACATTTTGGTTAAAAGGAGCCTGTTAAAAGTATGCTTCTGTTGAAAGTACCTTTTTTAAAGAGTATTTTTTTGTATAATTATCGTAAAAAATACCTTATTGTAAAAAGGGCTTTTTGGGAAAAATTAATTTTTCGAAAAAATACATTTTTTAAAAAGCACCTTTTTGAAATGGTACTTTAAAAAGTATTTTTTACAGAAATAAAGTACATTTTTGTAAAAAGGACTTTTTGGTTAGAAGTACCTTTTTGTAACAGGGACTTTATTGAAAAAAGTAGTTTTTTACAAGAGTATATATTTGTATATTTTTGTAAAAGTACCTTTTCGAAAAAAGTATATTTTTCTTAAAAGTACCTTTTTGTAAAAAGTACCCTTTTGTGAAAGGCATCTTTTTGTAAAAGTACGTTTTTGAAAAAAGAACCTGTTTGTTCAAAATACATTTTGGTTAAAAAGTATGCTTTTGTAGAAAGTAACTTTTTTTAAAGAGTACTTTTTTGTATAATTATCGTAAAAAAGATCTTATTGTAAAAGGGCTTTTTGGGAAAAATTAAATTTTTGAAAAAGTGCCTTTTTGAAATAGTACTTTAAAGAGTACTTTTTACAAAAATTTACTTTTTTACTTTACTTTTTTGTCAAAAATACTTTTCTTGATATAAAGTACCTTTTTGTTACAAATACATTATTGTAAAAAGTACTTTTTTGTTTAAGGTACCCTTTTGTAACAGGGACCTTATTTTAAAAAGTAGTTTTTTACAAAAGTTTCTTTTTGTGTATTTTTGTAAAAAGTACCATCGTGTAAAAAGTACCATCCTGTAAAGAGTAACTTTTCGTAAAAAAATACCTTTTTTAAAAGTACCTTCTGGTAAAAATACCCATTGTCAAAAAGTATATTTTTCTAAAAAGTTCTTTTGTTAAAAGTATTTATTTTTTTAACTTAATTGTTTTACAGTACATTTTCGTTAAAAAAAAATACATCTTTTAAAAAAGTACGTTTTTGGAAAAGGCAATTTTTTTTAAAGTACATTTTTTTAAATTATCTTTTTGTAAAAACTATCTTTTTTTTAAAAAGTGCGTGTTTGAAAAGGCAAGTTTTTGTTACCATCTTGTAAAGAGTACCTTTTCGTAAAAAATATCTTTTAAAAGTACCTTCTGGTAAAGATACCCATTTTCAAAAAGTACCTTTTTGTAATAAAACTTTAAAAAGTAGTTTTTACAAAAATAAAGTACATATTTGTAAAATGTACTTTTCTCAAAAAAGTACCTTTTTGTTAAAAATTCATTTTTGTAAAAAGGACTTTTTTGTTAAAAGTACCTTTTTGTAACAAGCACCTTATTGTTAAAAGTAGTTTTTTATAAAAGTATCTTTTTGTATATTTTTGTAAGAAATACCTTTTCGAAAAAAGTATATTTTTCTTAAAAGTACCTTTTTGTAAAAAGTACCATCTTGTAAATAGTAACTTTTCGTAAAAATATCTTTTGTTAAAAGTACCTTCTGGCAAAAATACCCATTTATAAAAAGTATATTTTTGTAAAAAGTACCTTTTTGTTAAAAGCATTTATTTTTTAACTTAATTTTTTTTAAAGTATATTTTCGTAAAAAAAATACCTTTTTTCAGAGAGTAACTTTTTGGAAAAAGCTATTTTTTTAAGTAAATTTTTTTTAAATTATTTTTTTGTAAAAAATACCTTTTTTTAAAAAAATGCTTTTTGCAAAAAGTGCATTATTGTATAAAATACCCTTTTTTTAAAAATCAAATTTTGTTTAATAAGTACCTTTTGGTAAACAATAGCTTTTTATAAGGTAGTTTTAGTTTTTAGTAAAAGGTACCGTTTTATAAAAATAAATTTACATTACGAAGTCGAAAAAATTTAAAAAATTCTTATACAAAAAAATTACCGGCACCATGTGTAGAATTTTAGCTATACCGAAAATCCGGTTTTTTTTTTAATTCACCTCAATTTTATTTCAGATGTACTGGGGATATTAAACAAAATTTGAATTATATCAGATACAAAATACATTCTATTTCAAGAGAATTTTATTAAACAATTTGACTAATTTACAATGAAATTAACTAAGGAACACCCTGCATTTGTAACCCTGCAATATATTTCTATTAGAAATAATCAAAAAAAAATTAAATATTCTAACTAACGGTAATAAATTTAAATAATTTTGTATTAAATAAAATTTTTTTCAACACAAGGCTTTGCACAACATTTGTTCTTGAGTTTAATTTGAATTGTTGTCCAAGCCCATTTTCAAAAATTTTTTACCCCTCATTTTACAAAAACTTTCTCGATATAAAAGTTTTGTTAATTAAAAATAAACTTTCTCTCTAATTTCAAGTTTAACCACGATAACAATGGTCATCTGGAGTTTTATTTTTTTTTAGCGAAAAGGTTTTTTTTCAACCAAACTTTTACTTTCTAGTCCTTGAGTAAACAAAACAAATTACACCTGCTTGTTGAGCATGAAGTCCTTGATATTTTATGGAAATTAAAAGTTATAAAAATAACGATTTTTCATTCTGTCTATCGTAATTTTACTTTTTTTTTGCGGCTTTTTAAAATATTGTCCAAAAAACTTTATCATCAACAGTCTGTTAATATTATTTTTGTTAACTCATATTTTTTTAGTTTTTTTATATGCAAAAAAGTCATAACTGAAGCCGGAAATCTTATCAGAAAGCAACAGAGTGGACGTCGGTTGTATTTTTTATTTTTTTTTTCTTTAATATTAATAAAATTTATTTTCCGACTGTCACTTTGGAAAATTAAATAAAATTGTTGTGTTTTATTTTCCATTAATGTGATTATATATTTTACTTTGTGAAAAAAATAAGTGGTAAATGAAAATGAAATTTGTTTAATGGTAAGGGAGAAGAGGAAAATTTAAATCTGTTTACCATTAAATCAGAAATTCATACAAAATACATAAAATTATTAAGAAAGTTGATAATTTTTAATTAATTTATTTTATATTTTTTAAAACTTAAATCTTTCTTTGTTAGCCAGTGTCTAATGGTTTCATTACTCATATTGCTTAGATACGTAAATATTTACAGAAGCTAATTTAACAAATAATTAATAATAATCATACGCCCCCCAGTAATTCCAACGAAATACTAATTTAGCCTAGAAACTGGAAACTTGTATTGAAATTTAATGAGCTTCTGTTCTGTAGCTTCTATTTAAATTGAAAGCAGTTAATTAAGATTATAAATCAAACACACAAAGTATCAAACTTACAGAAATTAGAAAAATCTTTAAACATAAATATGAACTACACCAATAAACTCGTTACTTAAACAATTTCATTTTTACTTTACAAAACGAAATCGAATCTTAATAATAATGAGATAAATAAGAAGTTAATGAAGCCTGTAATTAAAATGGTATTTATTTGTTAACTTTCTGTATCAGTTTATTTGAAATGTGTTTATAAATCGTTCAGTATTTCATCTAATATTTGTATAACGTTACCAACAACACCGCATGGACGTAAAATGTTTTAAACAATTTATTTAGGAATAATGCAAAAGTAAATGGACAGATTTCAGGATGGTTTCTGTAGCCAATGAAAATCCAACAAATCCATAAAAGAATTTTATTTACAATATTTCTTGATTCATTTCCCGCCAAAATATAAGAGAAGTGGTTTAAATCGAATAACTTTTTGATTCGTATCAAATTTTAACTTCTGCCGATCTCCCGCTTCTGCTACATGTGGTGAAAACTACGTGGCCTAACAATGAAAAACCTACTTTTTTGATTTAAAATTAATTTAATCTTTCAACATAGTCTCCATTAAGTGCAATTCACTTCTTCTAACGATCATCTAACACCTTGATACCCGTAAAAAAAATACGATTTGTCAAGCTCTTTAATATAAGCTTCCGTCTCTAATATGGCTTCTTCATTTGTGGCAAATATCTTTCCTGGTGGCATCTTTTCAAGTTTGGGAACAAATAATAATCGCTGGGGGCCAGATCTGGAGAATACGGGGGATGGCGAAGACTTCAACTTTTCTGGAGCCAAAGCAGATGAGTGCGTACCAGATTTTTTTTTTTGTTCTTATCTGTCCAATAAATCAACATAGTACTAGGCAGTTATTGTGTTTTCCTTTCTCCGAGTAATCAATAAATACTAGACCACGTGCACCTTTAGCAACTTTGGTTGGCTTTAGCACGCCTATAACCACTCCGCAGACTGTCTATTGGCCTTCGGTGTAGCTATAATATTATTAGGCCAGCCTATTTCTTGTGACCGATATTAAAATTTTAGTTACCAATCGATTTGGACCAAACATACCCCATTTGAAAGGTATTTCTTTTTAGCTTTGCACCATATTTACAGATTTGCACCATGTGGAACAATTTTTTGGAGTCAAATGCATTTAAAGTTGTTACTAACATAAAATTGCTGCATACATAAAACATATATTTAAGCTTCGAATAAAAAAGTATACAATGCTGTGTGTGTGTTTGTGTCGAATTGTGAATTGGCTAAAATTGATTAGCATACCTTAGGCTCCTATAAAATTATTCATTAACAGATTCAACAAATATTTATAATTGAATGAAAAAATAAATTTTCCTGGCATTTTCACTCGAATTTTGAGGACTGGGCGCTGCTAGTAATAATGAATTAACGTCTAATCCATTGTTATAAATCGACGTAAAAATTCAGTTCAATTTACTTCATATATCTCCAAAGCATACTTTGAATCATGAACACGCTTCAGTTGTTCAGTTCAGTTGCTCAGCAGCTAAAAATCGCGGCATCCATCAAGCAGAAAGCTTTTTTGTATTTAAATAATCATGTCAAACTCGCTCTGTTAATATCTTTATACAATCTTTCAGTCCATTTCTTCTCAAACTTTAAAAGCAGCATCATTTTTATAACGGAAACATTTTTCTAAGAGTTGGCCCTACTGAATAAATAGAAAAAAAATTGGCTATCTCTATTCAAAAATGCTTCTGTCCAAAAATAAATGATAGAAAAAAAATTGTTATAATAAATTTTGACTTCTAAAACAGCCATGAAATATCATATTAAAAACAAAAGTGTGAATGAAAAATATGTTGCTCTTTCAATTCTAAAGAAAGGTTCTCTTATGCATCAAAAGCTCAATGTTCCTATTTAAACAGTTATAGCTCAATTGAGCTATCATATGTGGTCTAGAATTAGGCGTTGACAAAAATTTAAATTTTTTTTTTTATTTATTTTTTTTAAGCAGGTTAACAAGAAATCTTAATTCTAAGTTAATTTTAACCCGGGTTTTTAAGTCGGTTAACCGGTTTTTTAATTTTTTTTTATCCAAAGCTCATTTTCAGATAGAAAAAAATGAGGTTACAAAACTGGACCTGTAATAAATAGTAGTGGAAATTAGACTAATTGTAAAAACTTAATATCAACTTTTTAATATTGAATACTTTTTTAATATTTTTTATTGCAATTTTTAAAATTAAAAATTGGAAATAAAATCACAAGATTTTTGTATATTTGAAATCTAAAAACGGAATTATATGGCAGTTTTTTTAGAGGACACATTTTTCAAATAATTTAAAATGAAGTCAAAAAAAAAAATTAATTTAAATTATTAATAAAGATCAAACTAGAATAAATTTTTTACTCAATGGTGTAAATCAAAGGACAATTTGTGGTTGCAAAAATAAATGACAGCAGCTTAAATAATACTTGCAGAGCCTAGCCCTGAAAACTCGAGCGCAAAAAAATAATTTTATAAGATACTAAAGGTATGCTAATCAATTTTGACCAATTCCCAATACAACACTTTTTAAATAAAATTCATTATATTTCATTATAAATATTTGTTGAACACACAAAAGATATATAAATGGGTTTGTTATTCAATAATTTTATGAGACCCTACCGGTATACTAATCAATTTTAACCAATTCCCAATTCAACACTTTTTAAATAAAGTTCATTAAATTCCATTATAAATATTTGTTGAACACACAAAAGATATAGAAATAGGTTTGTTATTCAATAATTAAATAAGAGCCTAAAGTTTTGCTAAACAGTTTTAACCAATTAGCAATTCAGCACTTTTTAAATAAAATTAATCGAGTTCCATTATAAATATTTGTTGAACACACAAAAGGTATATAACTGGGTTTGTTATTCCATAATTTAATAAGAGCCTAAAGGTTTGCTAATCAATTTTCGCCAATTCACAATTCAACACAAGGCTTTTGATATTTAAAAAAAAACATACATACAGTATATGTTTTATGTTTGTATTAGTATCAACTTTAAATGAGCATTACTCCAAGTTCCAGACGGTGCAAGCCTGTAAATCTGGTGGACAGCTAAAAAACATACTTTTCAAATGAGGTATGTTTGGTCAAAATCGGTTATTAACTAAAATTTTCTAAATCGGTTACAAAAAATCGCCTTGCCTATAAATACTATAGATTCCAAAAATATTGACTTTTCCTGTGTAAAAACCATGAAAGGAAATATTAAGGTCAAAAGTAGAAATGAAAGAGTTTTTACTCTTTCTATAGCATTTAAATTTTCTTTATTGACTCAATCACCTTAAACTATCAATTTAAGAGTTATGGATTAACATATACAAAATTTGAAAACAATATAAAAGAAATACGGTGAACATTATGAGGATTATGTTTGGTCAAATGAAAATATTACATGTGGACCAGACACTTCTTCGTGTACGGATAGAGAAAGGAAAGAAGAAGAAGCGCAAAAAAAATTTATTTCTACTATAATATATCTAAATTTAAAAAATTGTAATTTCAAATAAAGCAGTTAATAAAAAAAAAATGTGACTTTTTACTAAACAGACAGCGAACTCGGTGGTTCTGCTTACTAAAAAAAGTGCTCTCAATAGCAAACATATACTTGATTATTTAAAAATTACGAAAAGATTTGAAATTTTGCTCAACAGACAGCGAACTCGACGGTTCTGCTTACTAAAAAATGTGCTGTCAATAGCAAATAAGTATACATTTTTCCTTATCTGTTAACTTTTTTTTAATAAAAAAAAATATTTATAGTGACTTTTTAGGCTTCAATAAATCACATTGTTGCCACCTCTAACAAATATATTAATAAATATCGAAAAAAAAAGGTTTAATAGTATTGTAACTGCTAATTAAGTTTTCAACTCTAAGTAAGGCTTTTGGTTTGTTAATAAAAATTTAAATGTTCTTAAACTAGTTCTGTCAATAGCAAATATATACTTGATTATTTTAAAATAACGAAAAGATTTGAGATTTTGCTAAACAGACAGCGAACTCGGGGGGTTCTGCTTACTAAAAAAAAGTGCTGCCAAGAGCAAATAAATACACATTTTTCCTTATCTGGTAACTTAAAAAAAAAAAAAAAAGCATATTGTCTTTTTAGGCTTCAATAATCATAATGTTGCCACATCTACCAAATATATTAATAAATAACGGGAAAACTGTTACGAATCTGCTAAAATAACGGGAAAAGAGTTACAAATCCGCTAAATAATGAGTAAAAGGGTGGGATTCTGCTAAATTTTGATAAAAAAAAGTTTGATGAAGTTGTTAAAATAATGTCAAATGACGGGAAAATTCAAACTTAATGGATTAAAAGAGTGCTGCCAAGTTAAAAGGATAGGTAAAACTGCATTTAGGTTTGTGACTTTGCTTTAAAAAAAAAAGTAGTGTTGCCAACCCTAAAAACAGAGTTGCCAACCCAAAAGAACTTGATGTGCACATATGTACTAGAAAAGTGGGCCAGAAACCCCACAAATATACTACTAAAGCTACACACAGGAAAAAATTCCCAAAGTAAAGAATTTTCTTCTCGAAGAAGTAATAGCGGTCGGTCATACATAATAACCCTCTCTAAGTCTCCTAAATGAATTAGTTAACAATAGGAGTTGACTTCCCTGTAGCACAAAAACCTGACGTGGCCCGAAAAAACCAACTTCAGAAAACGGATTCAGTTTCGAAAACATTCAAACATTTTCAGCACATTTAATAATCGAATTTCGTTTATTAACTCCATCTCAATGCGGTTAAAAATAAATCCGTTAGCCACAATGAATCTGTTTATCTGTGTGTAAATATAACTTGTTTTATAATTATCTATTTTTTACAACTTTCTTGAGAGAAAAAAATTAGTTGGTCACACCTTTGTCGACATTCATCATCATTCATCACCATATTAACCATTATGCTCTTTTGAACACAAAATTTTAATTTCCTTTTTAAAAGCTGTTAAAAAATTCCTTTTGAGAATCTCTTAATTAGAAAATCCTTAAATCATTTTATATAACCTTATTTATTAACAACATTAATTAACTCCATCTTCCTTCAGCATAAAAATGGTAAACACCGCAAAACAAAAACAAAACAAAAAAACTTATTTAAATTTTAACTAAAAAATAGAAATACACATACATCAAAAGGCCAACAACATTAGAGGTAAACAGTAATGAAATTAAGTTAACAACCAAAAATTTGTCGAATAAAGAAAATGGCAAACCCTTTTTCGAATGGAATTGAAAATAACGCTTTATCATCACTATCATTTTAAACCCATCAACATCATATAAATATACAAGTAATAATATTATTCAAACAGCATTACTCTAGAGAGAGAGAGAGAGAGAGAGTGAGACTTAAGCACAACAAGATTTTAAAGTTTTATAGAATATGGTATTGTAAATTCTCTAAATAGCAGCATATCATCATTATCGTCGGCATCAGCATCAGCATCATCATCATCATCATCATCATCAGCTGTAATTTCAAATACAAATTTTTACTATCCCATTATTCTTCCACAATGTCAGCTAATTTTTAACCATCAAAGCGGAAATGTAAATTTCTTCTGTATCGCATTGTGGGGGTAAATTGTATGTGTTGTCTTTTTCCGTTCAACAACAAAAAGTTAAAAAGGATTTTTCTAATGCTCGTACTCAAACAGAAAGAGGCGGTTAGAATATCAAAAAAGGTTTTAAATTAACAATTGTAGACATTAGTGGTAAGAGTTAAAAGTGTCTGCTGTTCTTTTTCTATTTTTTTTCGAAAATATTTATTTACTAGCTGTTTTTACCCGGTCTTGCCCGGGATAAAAAGGCCTTTGACTTGAAAAATGGTTCACTATGCTTACCAGGCACTGAGTACTTAGTCCCCAATTAACAAATTCCCCAATAAAATGAACTTTCTCCCCAAAAATTTGTATGGGCAGTAAATTCATTTTTTATTTCAATTAAATTTTTTTTGATTTTTTAATTTAGAAGTTTTTTATAAGATGCTGAATTACTTCATTCAATAAGTGATCATCATTGAGCAGAGACGTCAAATTCAAGTTTTAGAAATGAAATACTAATGCGACGTTTAATATTGTGTCGCAAGGTTTCTTTAAACAACTGCTTATAGTATATGTGTGGCCTATTTTGATCAACAGGTAATTATTTCACATACGTAGATAAAATTTATCATACGACATTTCACTAAGCTGTGTTCCGCGAGCGAGTCGCGTTCGCTTCCGCGCGTTTGGCAGCCACACCCGTGCTGCTGCGCAGTTGTTGTCAACTTATTTTAATCGCCAAAATATATTTTTCAGATCATTGCGATATTTTAGCTGAGTCGTGTTCCGCGAGAGCGTCGTGTCCGCATCCGAGCGTTCGCGTCCGTGCGCCTCGCGCCGCTTCCTCGCAGCTACTACCCGTGCTGCCGCTTAGTTCTCGTTAACTTATTTTAATTCCTAAAACATATTTTTTAGAGCATTGCGATATTTTAGCTGAGCTGCGTTCCGCGAGCGCGTCGCGTCCACATCCGTCGCGTCCGCGCGCCTCGCGCCGCTTCCTCGCAGCTACTACCCGTGCTGCCGCTTAGTTCTCGTTAACTTATTTTAATTCCAAAAACATATTTTTTAGTGCATTGCGATATTTGAGCTGAGCTGTGTTCCGAGAGCGCGTCGCGTCCGCATCCGTCGCGTTGGCGCGCCGCGCGCCGGTTCCGCGCGTTTTTCAGCCACACCTGTGCTGCCGCGGAGCTGTTGCCAACTTATTTTAATTGTCAAAATATATTTTTCAGATCATTCCGATATTCTAGCTAAGCTGTATTCCCCGTGCGCATTGATTCCGCGCAACGAAATGATGCTATTGAAAAGAATACTCATTTTAAATGCATTTATTGTAGGACATATATTGAGAGCAGTATGCAAATGTTTACTAAAATAAATATTTAACAGAATTCATTAAATAAAAATATTTAAAAATTTAAGAATGAATTTGGGGAGTAAGTTAATTTCTTATTTCGATTCAAAAAAATGGGGAATTTGTTCATTTCTTTTGGGTATCTTTTTTTAAGTTTGGGGAATTTGTTCACCATGTAGTTATTCCCGGGTAAACCAAATTTCAGAGAAATCCGTTGAAAAGTACAAATTTGTGTAGGGAAGAAATATACCACACAACAAAATGTAAATTTTATATGAAAATTGGGCGTAAAATTATGCGTGGTCGGTAAAAATCATATGGCGACCTTCCTGAAATATGTACAAAACTTCGGAGAAAGCCATTGAAAAATAAATGTTTGTATAGCAATCAAATAAAGAAACAAATAAAAGGAAAAAATAAGTTTTATATACATAGAAGGGGCGCAAAGTAGGCGTGGCCTCTAAGAAGCATATTGTGACTTTCCCTGTAGTATATAGATCATGTGACCATATTTTAGATATCCCTTGAAAAATAAAAATTTCTATAGTGAACAAAAAACAGAAAATTAATTTTGTATAAAAAGTGGACGTAGAAGTAGGCGTGGCCTGCAAGAATCATATGGCGACCTCTCTGGAGTACAGAGATCGTGTGTAACAAATTTCAGAGTAATCCGTTAAAAAAAAATTGTGTAGCGAACAAATGTACCAAAAAACAGAATATGAATTGTATACAAAAAGTGGGCGTTAAAGTAGGCGTGGCCGGTAAAAAGTATATGGCGACCTTTCCTGGAGTACATAGATCGTGTGTACCAAATTTCAGAGAATTCCGTTGAAAAATAAAAATTTGTATAGCAAACAAATATACCAAAAAACAGAAAAAGAATTGTATACAAAAAGTTGGCGTAAAAGTAGGTGTGGCCGCAAGAATCACACGATGACCTGGCCTGGGGTGCAAAGATCATGTGTACCAAATTTCAGAGAAATGCGTTGAAAAATAAAAATTTGTATAGCGAACAAATATACCAAAAAACAGAAAATGAATTGTATACAAAAAGTGGGCGCAGAAGTAGGCGTGGCCGGTAAGGATCATATGGTGACCTTAGCTGGAGTACAGGGATCATGTGTACCGAATTTCAGAGAAATCCGTTGATAAATAAAAATTTGTATAGCGAACAAATATACCAAAAAGCAGAAAACGAATTGCATATAAAAAGTGGGCGTAAAAGTAGGCGTGGTCGATAAGAAAGTATATGATGACCTTAGCTGGAGTGCAGGGATCGTGTGTACCGAATTTCAGAGAAATCTGCTAACGAACAAAAATTTGTATAGCAAACAGATATGCCAAAAAACAGAAAAGGAATTGTATACAAAAAGTGGGCGTAATGGTAGGCGTAACCGGTGCGAGGAATATGGCGACCTTCTACGGAGCAGAGAGATCGTGTGTACCAAATTTCAGAGAAATCGGTTGAAAAATAAAAATTTGTATAGCGAACAAATATACCAAAAACAAAATGAATTGTATACAATAAGTGGGCGTTAAAGTAGGCGTGGCCGGTACGAAGCATATGGCGACCTTTCCTGGAGTACATAGATCGTGTGTACCAAATTTCAGAGAATTCCGCTGAAAAATAAAAATTTGTATGCACACAAATATACCAAAAAACAGAAAATGAATTGTATACAAAAAGTGGGCGCAGAAGTAGGCGTGGCCGGTAAGAATCATATGGCGACCTTAGCTGGAGTACAGGGATCGTGTGTACCGAATTTCAGAGAAATCCGTTCAAAAATAAAAATTTGTATAGCGAACAAATATACCAAAAAGCAGAAAACGAATTGCATATAAAAAGTGGGCGTAAAAGTAGGCGTGGTCGATGAAAAGTATATGATGACCCTAGCTGGAGTGCAGGAATCGTGTGTACCGAATTTCAGAGAAATCTGTTAACAAATAAAAATTTGTATAGTGAACAAATATGAATAAAACAGAAAATGAATTTTACATAAAAAGTGGGCGTAAAAGTAGGCGTGGCCGGTAAAAAGTATATGGCGACCTTTCTTGGGGTATAGAGATCGTGTGTACAAAATTTCAGGAAAATTTGTTGAAAAATAAAAATTTGTATAGCGGTCAAACAAACAAACAAACAGAAAATGAATTTTATATATATAGATTTCTCAGTTATTTCATTTTAATATTAAAACAAGGTGTAGACATTTAAAGTGTTAGAGTACGTAACAATAATGGCACGAATGAGTTTGCTGGTACAAATCAAAAATTAAAATAAATTTTTCAAAGGACATTATGATAATTTTATTATGACAAAAAAAAAAGTGCCAGGCTTTTAGCACGTACAAACTGCTCTTTGTGTGCATTTATCTAAACAACAACTAAGCAAGGTTGGAAATTTGAATAATGGCTGCAAGTGAAAACACTATAGAATATTTATATGGTGGTAGTAGAACATAAAAAAAAAATTTAAAAAAAAAATATCCATGGAGATTAGAAATTTCAAAGTTGACTTTATCTCGATTTATTTGATTTTTTGATAATATTATTCATTTAAGCAGAAATTAAAATTTTTGGAGTACAAATTTTATTGTTTTTTTTCCAAAATTTATAAAATACAAAAAAAACAAGCATGGAATAGTTGCTGTTCTTTGCTTAGTGCACAAAGGAAGAGCTTCTCTGGGGGGTAAGAAATTCCAAGACGGGGTGGAAGTACTAGGCCAGTATAGTAAAACCTCTAAAGGGTTTTGGCGTTTTCAGACCCTGGGAATCCATATTCTTAAATTTTTATATTGTTTTGTTTGCTTAGTGTTTCAGCTATAACTGAAGAACTAATTTTATCGAACGAATCTAAAAATTATAATTTTTATACCATATACATACCACTATGTGGTCAGGGTATAATGACTTTGTGCTGATGTTTGGAACCACCAAAAATATTTGACCTAGACCCATATTTTATTATACCGATCAACTCACTTTCTTAACCACTCTCTCAGAATCACTTTCTGAGTCGATTTAGCGATGTCCGTCCGTCTGTCTGTGTGTCCACTTTGTAATATAACTACAGGGCGCAAATATGAATATATTTGGATGAAGTTTGGTATCTACTCGTAAGCTTCCATCGGCCATAGCATAAACGCTATTGAAATTGGTGAAATTCGCTGCATGTTCAGACCTAGTTTCCATACAAATGACCCCTATGAAATCGACTTAAATTGTCATAAAATCCAAATTATCTCATAGCTCTTGTTCAAATTGGGTTTGTGTATGTTTATTACTCCCGTTAATCAGTAGTCCAAAAATAAACCCTATAGGACAATTTTTAGTCATAGCCCCCGTATAAAACTGCTTCCCGATCTTCACTTAAATCTGTAAAAAGACAAAAATATTGCATAGATTTTTCTCAAATTTGGTATTTATATATTTTTGCAAAAAATAAGTGACCTAATCAAATATTGTCCCAATATAAATATAGGAGCCGATATGAACTTTTTCATATTCAAAGGCAAAATATTTGGGTTATGCTTATTTTCTATATTCAATTAGTTGGAATGAAGAATAGGGTCTCTAAGCGCGTGGTGTAGGGTGTTGTATAGTCGGTCTAGACCGATTATAATTTTCTTGTTTTTTAATAAATTTTCTTGAAATCCATAACATATTCAGGCCATATGATTAAATATTAAATGAAACCTGCATCAGTATTTTTTATTTTATTTTTTGCGTGCATATGCAGTTGGTGACAATACATTGGAAACTTTTACCAATTTAAAAATTTTCCAATTTTGTTTTTTAACAATTTCGCGTGAAGTCTTAAAATTACGCATTTTTGTTTTTTGAAATCAATCTTTGGTGTGTTCTTTATCAAAAGATAACAACTTCGTTAAAAAAAATACAATTATATAAAAAATAAATAAACGAAAAAAAGTATTTTTCTAGTGATGACAAAACAATGAAATCTTAACCGTTACTTAAATATGTTCCTAAATAAAAAAAATGTGTAAAAACATCTCCAAGTTGAAAAATAGAAAACATTTAAAAAATGAGTTTGCTGGAAGAAAACGAACGGATGTCTCAATATTACTTAAATAGCATGTTCATATCTTTGAAAGGCCCTTGTTTCCTCTTTCTAAATCCGCTGAGAAATTCAAAATCGGTTGATATAGAACAAAGTTATTGGCTTATATGTGCAAAAGGGCCGAAAACCGGTTTTTTACCCGCAACTAAAAATTTTGCAGGTGTTTCGCAATTTGAAAGGACAGGATCTTGTTGTACTCGACAATATCAGAAAAAAAGTATCGCATCCCAGGTATTTCGTTTCATTCTTTTTTGTATAACTGTGTTATTGATAGTTAAAAACATCAACACAAATTTATAAAATTTTTTTTATCAGAAGTTTTCATCTTAACATGCTAAGATGAATGTACTCATACCTCAAAAATATCTCTAACTCACCTATTTTATCAAAAAAAAAACTTAATTTTGTAACAAATAAATATCAAAACAATTAAAGAAAAATAGTGATGTATATAAAGTTGAAACAAACCGGGAGTTCCATAATTTTTGAAATCGTAAATTACGAAAGAAAATGTACTTTTTTTAAAAGAAAAGGTACCTTAAAAAAATTTACTTATTTAAAGCAAGGTGGTTTTTTAAAAAATACTTTTTAAAAAAAGGAATTTTCTAAGAAAAAGGTACTTTTTTAAAGAAAGGTACATTTTTAAAGAAAGGAACTTTTTTAAAGAATGGAACTTTTTCAAAAGGTATTTTATTAAGAGAAAGTATTATTTAAAGAGCGGTACTTTTTTAAGTAAAGTAATTTAAAAAAAACATACTTTTTAAATAAGTATTTTTTTTATTAAATTTATGTTTTTTAAAAAGGATTCCTTTAAAATTGGTAGTTAAAAAATGAAATTTTTTAATAAAAGCTACTTTTTATAAAAGATACTAATTTGAAAAAAGTTTTATTTTAAGAAAGAGCACTTTTAAAAAAAGTTTTCTTAAAAAAAACTACTTGTTTGAAAAGGATCCGTAAAAAAGTTACTTTTTAAAATTAAAATTTACGTTTTTAAAAGGGTACTTTTTTTTTAAATGGTACTTTAAAAAATGGTACTTTTAAAAAAGGTCCTCATTAGAATAGGCTTCTTTTTTTAAAAAAGGATACCTATTTAAAAAATTTTATTTTTAACCCTTTCACGACCAAACCTAAACTGCTGGAAAATTGTAATTTTTTTGTGGATTCGTACTTAACGACCCAACATTACTAAACAAAAGTGTCATCAAAAATATTTTTTTTTTAATTCCTTCAAGGAAAAAATCCATGGGCCATATATGTCCCATTGGTCGTCAACGGTCAAAATAAGCAACTAATTTACTCCGCTCAAAGCAAGTCAGTGATTTGTGTTTTTTTTTTTTTTACATAAATAACTGTAGCTTTGGTTTTGTATTTGTTGTAAGTTTTTAAATATAGATCACAGAAACCCGATTACTACTTTTTTAGTTTGTATTAAAGGCCTGTACGCAGCTTGCTAAGGAATCAAAAACTTCATATAAAAAAACGCTTCAGAAATGCTTAAGGAATTTTTCTGTCAAAAAATTTCTGTTGATAGTCCGCAGCTTTTCAAAAAAGTAGTATTGTTTTTACTACTTTTTTTTGACGTAAATGAACTTAGGCAACCCAGGCTATGAGCAGGAATATCAAATTTTTCGTTCTTTCTGAAAGGAATTTTGACAGGAGAGGTAAGCATAAACAAAATGTAATATGCTAAAAAAAATAAAAGTTATTTTTCAGTTGCAAACCTGGGAAAAAACGAACAAAATTCGGCAAAAAAAAAACAAGAAGCGGATGGGTAATTTTGATACTGAGCTTAAAAAGCGTTTAGCAGGCCAAATAAAGCAGAACCGAAGAATTGATTTGTTTTTAATTTCACAATTCTTAATAATTGACAGAAAACAGCTGATTTCTAGCGTTGCACTGAAAGGTACTTTTGTGCATTTTTTTCTTTAAGAAATATATGAAAATTTTCTGTTAAGATTCCTTAACAAGCTGCGTACAGCTCTTAAAATGGAAAGGATTATCGCCCCTTTTGTAAAAAACTTTTTTGTTTCATAAAAAACTGTAATTGCTTCGAAGATTATCATAATTGTTTTATATTTTTGAGATATTTAGAATTAATCTTTTCCTAAGTCTTTTTATTTATATTTTAATTAATTGTTGATTTAATATTATGAATTTTTTTAATTTAATAAAAATATAAAACTATAAAACATCTTTTTTACCCGTACTGAATTTTGCAGAATAACATGGTTTTGCTGAAAACCATAAATACCGGTCCATGTTATATCGAAATTTCAATGTTTTCGGTTCAATAACGTCCGAATTAATGACATCCAAATATAAAAAAAAGCACAATTTTCAGACCTTGGCGAACCGTCTTAAGTTCTGAGAATACATATGCCTTTTTTTTTGGTATGACCTAAAACTATCCTCAAAACAGCTTTAAAAAAATTGGTTGAAAAATGTGAAAAATATAAGAAAAAAAAAATGGGACATATATGTCCCATTGGTCGTGAAAGGGTTAAAATAGAACAACTTCTTAAAAAAGACATTTTTAAAAATAGGGTAATTTAAAAAAATTGTCCCTTAAAAAGAACTGTTTCAAAAAAGAGTACTAAAAAAAGTTATTTTAAAAAAGGTACTGTTTTAAAAAAAAGGTAACTTTTTAAAAAAGGGAATTTTTTTAAAGGGTACCTGCAAAAAGGGAAATTTGTTAAAAAAAAGTACTTGTTAAAAAAGTTTAATTCTTACAACAAGGGTACTTTTAAAAAAAATGTTTCTTTTGTACTTTTTACAAAAGGACAATTTAAAAAAATATTGTTATTTTTAAAAAATGGGTTATTGCCTTAAAAAAGGGTACTTTTATAAAAAAAAAACTCTTCGCAAAAGTTCTTTATAAAAAAAAATTACTTTTAAGGAAAAGCCTTTTTAGGGATTATATTTTTTCTTTCATAATGACGAATTTCTTTATTATATCGTGATACCGATAAAAAAAAATATGTGGTAATACTTGCTTAAGCTAATGTGCCACGTGCAGTATAACCATACACTCACCCTTATGAAGCAAATGCTGCAACTACAATGACTAGACCATTAAAATGAATTACAATAAGAAAAACAACAAACACATTGAAAATTTGTATTTTTCAAGATTTTTTTTCACATTTTTATTCATATCTCGTAGCGCTTTGGATCGATTTTTATTAATTTAAATAGCAACTCCTTCAGGATGTCTGTAAAAGATTTTATGCTAAAACAAAGGGTCTATCTTAGTCATTAGGATTGTGATTGTGATTTCCACAGACAAACTGACAGACGGTCATCGCTAAATCATCTTCCCTTGTTATAGGGATCAAGAAAATTTATGGTTTTTGGGTCTGCGTAATTTTTTCGTTGCGTTACAAACGTAATGGTAAACCTATATAACCTCTGCACAGTAGTGTGGAGGATATAAAAATATCCAAGACTGCTACCCAAAGATAACATAAACAATCTGAAACTAAAAATAAATGCTCGAACTGTTTCCCGACAACTAATTGAGGCCGATCTGGGTTGTTATAGTTCCGTGAAAAAATTATTGATATAAGAGGAAAATCGTCTGATTAGCTTAAAATTTGCTAAAGAACACATGGTCAAGACGGAATTGGAATACTGTTCACTTCTCCGATGAGTCCAAGGTTAATTTATAATGGACACCCAACAAAATATTGAAACCAAAAATTGTATAGTAAAGGTTTCGAATGTTTTGTCAACAGTATCTACATATTAATACGTGAGGGTATATTTTTCGACCAGGAGGAGGAGTTTAAAATTTGGCTTAGTTATAGTTCATATGGAGCAGAAGTGCATAAAGATAAAATTTATCCATAACATGTGTTAAAAATATACTAAATTAAATAAAATAAAATATTTATAAAAAATAATTTTACAAAACCCTAAATGTATGCTAATCAATTTTAGCCAATTCACAATTCATCGCCTGTGCATTTATTGTTGATGGTTTCAAAAAAGAGTACATTTTAATCGCCCTGTGTTGAATTATGAATTGCCTAAAATTAATTAGCATAGTTTAAGGCTCTTAGAAAATTATTTTTTAGCCATCCCATTTATATTTCTTCAGTGTGTTTTCATCACATATTTATAATGAAATTTAATTAATTTTATTTAATTATTTAAAATTTGTTATATATATATATATATATATATATATATATAGATTAAAACCGCATAAAAGGAAAAAATTTTAATGAAAAAATAAGATTTCCTATAATTTGCACCCGAACTTCGAGTGCTGGGCTCTGCTAGTAAAAGTAAATACTTTTAAGTTTTGATTTTTTTTCTGAAGTTAAGCTATTTTAAGTTAATATTTCTTCTTTTACATAAAAAAAGTTTGGACTGGCAACACGAAGCCCTTTTGAGGTTTTATTATACTGGCCTAGTAATTTCACACTGACTTGGAATATTTCACCCCCCACGCAATGGCACTGAAAATGTTCCGCGGTGTTACTTAAAGTCACCTTCGATGAAGCTCGTACTTTGAGATTCTCTTAAAATAACCCAATTTAATTTAGAAAAATAAACTTTTTAATTCTAAATTAAACTTTATTAATAATTATTCCAAAAAGGTTGATTGCAAAATATATATTGAAGAATTTTCCAAAAAAAAATCAATAAATCAACCCCTTTTCAACTATTTTCACTTCCGCACCTTCCCATTATAACATGTATACCTACACCTTAACATGTTATAGGCACAACGCCTCTACGCTCTGAAATAATAATGGAATTTTCAATTGTGATTTTAATTACACTTTTGACACATTTGGTTATGCTTTAAAATTTACTCACACATACAAACATGGCCCTAGACATAACAATACAAATATATAGAATACTAATCTATTCATATGTCTGTTGCTTTTATGGACATGTGTGTAAATTCTCACACTTGAATGCATTTAGTGCATTGCATTGCATTGCATTGGATTGCATTTGGTTATGTCGTGTATACGAATTTTCTGAAAATCCTTGCATAGACAACATACTTAAACATACGATTACAATGCTTTTGTTGAAATATGACGATGTTGGCCACTTAAAAATGGACATTGCAAAAATTCCGTAGATTTCGAAAAAATTAATATCAAAATAACTGCAGATATTGCTTTAGTTCAAAATTCTTTAACATTCACCTATAACTGAACTTGAAATATATATCACTGTTCGACTTGAAAAGTGATGGTTTAAGTGGTAATTCGCTATTATTGAGCATAAGCTAGAGACTAGTAAATCAGTAAAAGTTTATTTAAGAAGTGGTCTAGTTGGTTAATACATAGGACGTATGGTCCATAGCCACGTAAAGATTCTTAGCGAGTCCAGCATTATAGAAAGATTCGTCCGCGGCGCAAATCCAGCTTTAAGCCGCATGACTTGAACTTACCGACAACGATCACTATAACAACACCAATTACAGCTATCATACATATGAAGCAAAATTTAAAGTAAGAACAATGACAAGATCCACATAGAAAAATTATATTTGTCGAGAGTTTTTTTACATTTTCATGGATATATCGAGATCTGTTGAATCGATTTCAATGCTACTAAACAGCAATCTGCCCAAGATAACAGTAAATCATTATCACTTATAACGAGAACCCAGGTGACTTATTGGAGGGTGGGACCGTGATTTCCACAGACGGACAGACGAACATAGCAAATAGCTTCAGCTAAGCTTTTAAACTAATTTCATCGAATAAATTTAAAAAAAAAATTAATTTTTCCCCCCTTTTTTAAATCAATTTTTTGAATTAAATAACATAATCAGGGCATACTACTATTATTTATTAGTATATGAGAAGATGTGTGCAGATATCATTACGAAATCCTTACTTGTTGTTTTTTAATACTTTATTGTTCTCAAATAATCTTAAAAAATTCCCATTCAAAAATATATATTATCCTTAACTTATTTTAGTTTTAAGTTGGCCATCCCCTGTAACGTATGTATGTATTTAATTTAATATATTTTGATATGGTGTTAATATGCATTATTATTTATGTTTACATATGCTTATCAAATATCTGAGTTTTACATAAATATGTTTTTATGAAATTTAATGACTATTTAAATTGATACTTCTGTAGATTTATGAAATGAAATTAAAACAAAAATAAACACAAATTAATAAACAAAAGAGATAATTTTAAAAACATAATGAAAACGTATCTTTATGTAATATGATTGTTAATAAATATGTAATAAATAAACTTAAAAATATAAAATATATAAATTTAAAAATTTTGCAGTAGTAGATGTTGCAGATTTTATATATGTATTTAAATATTTGGTTTCTGGTGAAAACAGAAGTGAATTTTAAATTGTGAAGTTCAAGCAAGATTTTGTTTGTGTTGTATATACATTGAGAAGTAATGTGAGAGCCTTTGGTGAAAATTATGCAACTATATTTTTATTTCGAGTACTAATAAAATTTCTTATAAACAAAGTTATATCTGGTTACAGCTCTTCCGTGCGATGGGCGAAAGCATGATATCAGAAATAGTTTTCGCTGTGATATGAAGTATCTTAAAATTCTAATTATAACTTATTTCAAACGTATGAAATTGTTTTATACACATATAAAGGAGTTGCGTGGGTGATCATCATCGCCCAGCCCGAACCCTTTGATCCAGAAATTTGGAATTTGGACATTTCCCCTATCGGCGTAAAGATCCACTAGAAAAAAAAAGGTACAAATGGTACATATATATATATATATATATATATATATATATATATATATATGAATTTTGGTATACAGACTCCACCGAGTACGTGGGCATCAGTCAATAATGAATTTGTAGCTAACACTAACGTCTTGGGTAAGAAAACCGGCCAAAAAGGGAAATATTGTATATTGGATATCTTCTAAACAAACGAATCTCGAAATATGAAATATGGTATGTGGATTTCACTGGAGATAGAAACATCAGATGAGAGAAAAACTTTTGGAAATCCGGATTTTAAGGGGGAGTAAAAACAGCCCGTATATGTAAACGGGTACCTTTTTGTATCTTATATACAAAGTATTTTAGGAATATGAAATTTGATATGTAGATTCCACCAGAGACAAAAAAAAATATTTGTTTTAATTCGAGATTTTGGGGAGTAAAAACGGCCAAAAATGGGAAAACCGGTACTTTTCAACTGGTAAATTTTCATTTGAAAGTACATTTTCCTACATGTGAACGAATGTTTCTCGATTGGAGTAGGAGAATATCGGAGATGGTTGTACTCCTAAACTCTTTAAACAAACAAAAATGTGATTGTATGTATATTTCATTTATGCTCGAAAAAAATTTTATTTTTTCGGGCGATTTTTGATTTTATCGATTTTTGAATTTAGCTATTTTTGAATTTGATAATTCCGCTCAAATTTTCTACGACTACACAAATCTATAATATTAATTGGGAAGGCGATTTGTTGTGACAGATATAAAAACTGACCAAATATACCTCATTTGATATGTATTTCTTTTTAGCTTTCCAGCAGATATAGAGATATGCACCGTCCGGAACATTTTTTTTTTTGGAGTAATGCACATTTAAAGCTGCTACTAACTTATACATAAAAGACATACTATGCATGTGTTTATGATAAGTATAAAAAGCCCTATGTCGAATTGGCAATTGGCTAGAATTGATTAGCATAGCTTTAGGCTCTTATAAAATTATTGATTAACAAACCCATTTATATATCTTCTGTGTGTTCATTAAATATTTATAATGAAATTTAATGAATTTTATTTAAAAGGTATTGAATTGGGAATTGGCTAAAATTTAATAGCATACCTTTAGACCCTTATAAAATTATTAATTTCCAAACCCATCCATATATCTTCTGTGTGTTCATTAAATATTTATAATTAAATTTATTGAATTTTATTTAAAAAGTGTTGAATTGGGAATTGGTTAAAAGTGATTAGCATACCTTTAGGCTGTTATAAAATTATTGATTAACAAACCCATTTGTATATCTTCTGTGTGTTGGACAAATATTTATAATGAAATTTATTGAATTTTATTTAAGAAGTGTTGAATTGCGAATTGGCTAAAATTGATCTGATAATATGGTCCTAGACCTGAAAGATTAAACATTTTTGGCTTTAAATATAATCCAAGAATTTTTTCAATGAATTTGTGTTAAAAAAATGTTTTTTGAATGTTTCTTTTTAAGTAATGTTGGAAATAAACATTTTTTTACTTTAAAAATATCACAGTGCAACAGCCATTCTGGGGGGTCATAAATTACATGTCATGGTGAAAGTACTAGGCTGGTATAGTAGAGCCTCAAAAGGGTGTGGCAGTCTCAGGCCAAACGTTTTTTTAAGACCTTTTATACAAGTTTCTTATATTGACGTTTGTTTCTTTGGTTCGCTTAGAAATAGTAAAAAAAACATTAGAACAACTATGGAGCGTATGATGACTATGAATTTTTTTGTTTACTAATTCATTATACGCTCCATAGTTGTTGTGATGTTTTTTTTCTATTCCTAAGCAAACTAAGGTCATTATTACAACTTGCCAATAGCTAAAGTAAGAATTTCATCGGACAGATTATTAGTTTTTCGTTATAACAAGTAATGAAGTGACCGATAAGCTAAAGGGCAGATAATGTTGCCTTTAACTTTAAACGTGAGGTTTATGTATTTAATGTTGCTACATTTGCTGTTCTATGAAGAAAAAATTCACATTAATTTAGTTTTGAAAATAAATTTATTTACATCTACTCATATGTATTTGTATATTTTTTAAAAAGTTTTATTGCAAATTTACAACAATTATCTTCAAGGTTTTTTAGTTGTTAGTCTATTGTTGTTTTTTTTTTTTTTTTTTTTTTTTGTAGTAGTAAATTTTAATTTTTTTTTTTCGTTTTAATAATAAAGTTTATAATGTGAAATTTACAAAACTTTATATAATATTAAAGGGTTCTGTTTAATCTCTGGCTGTCAAATGAAATGCTAAAAGGAATCAAAATCAAGTAAAATTTTTATCAAATAATTTTCTTAAAAACAATCCGAATGAAGATTGCATTTTTTGTTTACGTTGATGCAAAAAGATTAGACAAATGATGGCAAAAGCATCACTAGATTAACGGGCGGTATCAAGTCTGAACCGTATACTTCTAAAGACATAATAGTCCACTAAAGGTTTGGCTTGTCTACGGTACGATTCCAAGCGTTTTTTTAATGCTTCAGTCTTATCATCGCTTCGTCTAATCATAGGTTCACCAGTAACATCATCCTTCATGAATTCTTTAGGTGGTATGAACGACCACTACTGGTGTATATTAAACGTCCTGTTATGCGACGCACCAACAAGTTGTCACCAATAGCAAATTCAATAACAGCTTTCAATTCAGTTGTTATTTTGGCCAATAACTCACCTAACTTCTGAACCTGTACTACAGTACTTGGGAAGCCATCCAACAAAAAACTACGTTTACATTCAAGTTTTTCCAAATTCTTATCAATCATGTTGACCACCAAATCATCAGATGCCAATTTGCTATTTTCCATAGCTTTTTCCAAGGTGGCTTCCAATTCCGAACACCGTTTGATTTCAGCACGCAACATGTCACCAGTAGACAAAAGGCAAACTCAGTATTTCTCCTTTAACAAAAGAGCTTGTATTCATTTGCTGCGTTTTGTGCCATTTCTTTTTTTTCTGTTCTCTGTAGACATTTATTTATTCCTAACACTGGCGGCTGCCAGTTTTTTCAGTTCGCAAAGAAATTTTTATTGTTTGTTTGTAAACAAATAAAGAAAGTTGTCACTACGTATTTTTGGTCAAAAGTAATCGGGTTTTCCTATGTTGTTGCCACATTACCAAAAATATTGGTTTTATTTTACTGGGAAGTTGTAATAACGAAAAATAGTTAAGGGTAACTTTATTGCGCACTTTAGCTAAAATTATCTTTTGCTAACATTTACTTTAAAGGCAAGTTAAAATTTCTCTAACCAAAAAAAAAATAAAAATCGACTAGCAATTAATGAAAAATATTATTAGATTTCAGCATAAAAATGTTTGTTTTATTTTTCGGAGAACTAAATGCATTAGTCTTCTGGTAAACTAAAAAAAAATTTTTGACAATAATAAATTTCCTAATAAAGCTACTCTTAAATGTCCTTCATTCAACAGAAATATTAATGGTGAGTGATGATACCTTTATTATCGATAGATATTTTAAAAGACTACAATAGACAACAATGACTTTCATTATTATTATTTTATGAAAAGATTTGTGTATCAACGCCCATGACAATAGAAACCAGACATGAATGAATGGACACACAATTCTGGACACTTTTGCCAGAAAACAAAAAAAAAAAAACAATACCAAAAATTCAATTTCCATTTCAATAGATCATTGATAAAAAAAATGTTTATACCAATTTTAATTGAAGAATAAAATCTATATTTTAACAAAGATTTTTTACAAAAAAAAGAGTAAGAACTTTTGAACAAATAATACAGAAATGTTATTAAAATTTTTTTAAAAAATAAAAATCGTATTCAATTCTATTATTATGTCTCTATAATATTTTTTGGGTTTTTGTTAAACTGTTGTTTGTATAAGCTTTTGCCTGTTATTTTTTATTTTATTGAATGGTTTCACAATAGACAGTGTGTATAAATTGCAGGCCACAGTTTCAGTATACTGAAAACTGCTGCTGCAAAAAAAAAAAAAAATAAAATACAAGTTATAAATAAATGAAGAGTGAAATGGCTTTCAAACCACGATATTTAATTGGATAAAATTACCAAACGACAGAAAGGCGATTAAATTTAATTATTAGTTGTGTTTTATACCATACTGAATGTTGCAAGTTGTTTCTTCACTGAATGTTCTATTAATTACCCGTACTCGTAACACAGTAAGCAGCATATAGAAGAGACATTCATACATACACGATATTCATTCATACTTGTATGGCGGAAATTATGTATGATTTTTTTTGGTTTGTTTTTGTTTTCATACCAAAATTATTCTCATTTGTATCCACAATGTCAGTATGGTTTTTGGGGTTACAGTATGCGTCTGCAGTGATTTTAATTTAATTAAATTGCAAAATGCACACACACACACACATACGAACACATTCAAATCCAACACAGAGTAATGGTTATTTTACGCTTATTAATGTTTACCCAGTCAGTATTTTGTGAAATTTGTTATCATATATCAGCTCAGTTTCTGATCATAAAAGATTCATTTGTCGGAAGAAAATGTTGTCCCTCCTGTGACTCTTCTTGAAAATTTTTTTTGAAGAGTCTTTTAGTACCCGCTTTTCTGATTAATTCCGACTCATTTTCGAGTCATTTTCCAGGCGTATTTCTAATCGTTTGCATTACAAAAAAATAACATATTCAAATAAGTTTATTTAAAAAGTTATCTGTAATATTAATAGGCAAGGTGATTTTTTTGTGACATATTCTAAACCTTCAATTACCAACCGATTTTGACAGAAAATACACCATTTAAAAGGTGCTTCTTTGCAGATCTTCACCATATTTACCGATTTGCACCATTTGATACATTTTTTTAAACTATAATTCATTTAAATTTTCCACTAACACATACATCAAAGACATATTTAAGCTTTAAATAAAAAATTGTGATTTACGAATTGGCTAAAATTGATTAGCATACCTTTAGGCTCTTATAAAATTACTTATTCACTAACCCATTTATATATATTTTATCTGTTCAACAAATATTTATAATGAAATTTAATGAATTTTGTTTAAAAAATTCACAATTATTTGAATTTTATTTAAATATTCATAAATTTTATAGCTATAGCTGAAAAAATATTGATAGAAAAAAATTTTATAAAAAATAAAAAAATTTTATAAAAAAATAAAATTTTTTAGAATTTGCACTCGAATATCGACGGCTGGGTTCTGCTAGTTTAAAATAAAAAGCTAAAATAAAAAAAAGCTTTTATTTTTCTTATTACATTCTTAAGTTATATGTCAAATATAGCTATACCAAACAAAAATGTTGTTATATATTTAGGTTTTTTCTAGATAGATTTTCATATCCATAATATAAATAATCAACGCAATTTCTTGTGACGTATTCCATACCTTCAATTACCAACTGCCTTTGACAAAAAATACACCATTTGAAAGGTATTTCTTTGCACATGTTCACCATATTTACCATTGTGCACTAGCTGGTACATTTTTTTACAGTAAACTTCATTTGAAGTTACTACTAACACATGCATCAGACACATATTTAAGCTTCAAATAAAAAATTTAAATTTATGAATTGGCTAAAATTGATAAGCATACCTTTAGGCTCTTATAAAATTATTTACTCACAAACCCATTCATATATCTTCTATCTGTTCAACAAATTTTTATATTGAAATTTAATGAATTTTGTTAAAAAATTCACAATTATTTGAATTTATTAAAATATTATTTATATTTATATGTATAGATGAAAAAATATTGATAATGTCGAATGTCGAGAGCTGGGCTCTGATAGTTGAAAATAAACAGTTGAAATAAAAAAAGCTTTTATTATTCTAATTATATTCATAAGTTATCTAGATACATTCTCATATCCATAATATTAATAAGCAAGGCGATTTCTTGTGACGTTTTCTACAGTTTCAATTACCAATCGATATTGACAAAAAATAGGTATTTCTTTGCAGATGTTCACCATATTTACCGACATGCACCATCTGGTACATTTTTTTTCAGTAAAATTAAATTAAAGTATACATAAAACGCATATTTAAGCTTAGAATAACAATCTAAACAATGCTGTGTGTGTGTGTTTATAAAATATTTACTGAATTGCGAATTGGGCAAAATTGATTATTTGTGCATGAGAATTTCCTAAAAATTGCACTCGATTTCGAGGGCTGGGCTCTGCTAGTATATATAAAAGCATAATATAGTTACAGAATTATTTAATTTATTTAAATATTAAATTTATTATTATTATTTTTATTTTGATATTTATTATAATTAAAATTAAAATATATCTTAAAAACTAGAACACTAGCAGCTTAGGCTATCGGCTAAAATAAAATATTAACACATTTGCACAATTAGAATTCTCCAAAAATGTATATAGAAAATTTATTTCACTGATTAATCGTTCGCAGCAATTACATTTATGTTCTTCACTGCCAAAATAATGGATATAACTTTAAATTTAAATTGTCATCATGGAAATTAATTTCTTTGTTTGGTTGACTTAGTTCCACTTGCTTCGGAAAGTTTCCTGCAAACTTATCTTTTTATATTTTGAGAATATTAATTTTTCGTCTTCTTTAATTAGCATCTCTTTTTAATTATTTGGCTGAGATTAAGGTTCTTATTTAATTGTTTTACTTTTCGCTTTTAAACTTTTTCACATTTCACTTTAAACTTATTCACTTTCCACTTTTAGATTTGTACACTTGTATAATTTGTAATTTAAAAAGCTCAACACCACGACTTGACTGATGTTAATGAACAAAAATTCACAAAATTCACTTATTTCAAGAATAGTAAAACATTGTCCCATTATAAAAAAAAAAAAATCAACAGCATAAAAAGCAGTTTTTCATCCTTCACTTGCACGAAAGATTATCGCAAGATAATCTATTTGCTATTGCTGATTATTTTGTTATTGTATTTGCAATAAATCGCTTTTTAATCGGATCATTTTCGAGTCTCTTTTTAATCGAGCATGAAATTAATCAGTATTTAATCGTCAAAAGGGCACGAAAAAGACAAAGCAAAATTATTTTTGTTAAAACAGTTTTCCAAATGCTGACTGTGAATGTTTACGTTATCACTCCTGTGTATTTGTGTGTATGTGCATACATGTCCGTGTCTGTGTCCGTGTAGTTACTGTCTGTAAAAATTATATAAAAATTAAATACACTATAAATTAAGTGGCTTTTTGGGATGACATTCAACTATAATTGGATTAGTCTGAAAAGCATCATCTAGTCATCTCTTTTTTGTTATGTTTGTGGGTATTAGGTTAATAACACATTGAATTTAAATAAACACAAATGTGCGGTTTTCAACTAAAACATATTGAAAACTTTTATATAAAAATTGTAATTGATATACATGAATATATCGGTACGAGAACATAAAATTGAAATTGATTATTTAATATTTATAGAATATTTTGTTCCAACGTAAAAAGATTAATTCAAATTTATTTCTTACATAATTCATTTAATCTATATTTTTGTGGTCACAAGCATTAACCGCCTAAGTCGAAAATCATGTTTCAGAGAAAAATAACTTTTTATATAAATGTAATGGGGCTTCATTACGACTTAGGTCAATATGCTTTCATTAATGACTTTTTAAGAAACATTGTTAGAGAAATGGGGACTTCACGTAAATAGAAAGTTTTTTTTTAGTAGAATATGATAGCGTACATAAATCAAGTCATTCTTAAATCGACTTAGGCGGTTATCGCTTGTGACCACAGATATACAAAATAAAAGTATGTATGCTTGTTTGGTTGTAGCTTATGGGAAGGAAGCTAAGCAATTATACCGATGTTCCTAAAATTTTTACAGAATAAACACAGTAGATATTAGCTGTGACAAAATCAAGGAAGTGCCGACCAACACGCTCTGCAGCATACGAATACCAGGCAGGGAAAGCTGGATGAATTGGAATATTCCGCAAAACCTTTCAGGGCCACACTACTGTATAGACGGATCTAGTCTGCATGGTAGAACTGGCATATGTTTCTATGATGAGGACCATTCTATTGGTAAATACCACAACTCGGTCTTTCAGACAGAATTAATCGCGATAATGGAATGTTTGAGATCTATTGACTTATAGGGAATTCCAAGACCTGGAAAAATGAAAATATCAGGGTAATATCCTCGGACAAAACTAGATCAAGGACTAGCCTTAAGTGTAAGGAGGAGATTGCAAACTTCTCCAGAATGGGCAGACTTGAAAATATTTGCATCCCAGAACACAGTTTTTTAATGTGAAACGAGATTTCTGGCAAACTGGCGAGGAAGGGTTCATTCGCGAAAAGACTCAACTTGGAAACCCAGTACCATTCAAGTCTCTCAAACTGGAATATGCGAACCAGGCGACCAGTTCGCATGTATCTATTTGGGAGAATACTAACACGGGAGAATACTACTAACACTGCCAACACTTTGAAAACTGGGGAAATGCTGAACTGTGGGCTTACCTATACCACATAGGACGAAACATAAAGACCTTGCGGAGAGAATGACGAAACCGCAGAACACTATCCTAATTTTGTTACTGTCCTGCATTTGCGAGAAAAAGGTCCAATAACATCATAAAAACGCTCAGGAATTTTACTGATGAAACCGGATGAATTTGTAAATGAAGAAATGCGCAAAATAAGCTGACTTTCTGGCTTAAGTGCCCGGGTAGGTGAGTAGGTAGCGTGCTCGCGTATCATGCGGGGGTCGTGGGTTAGATTCTCACTTAAGGCTTTGGTCTGTCGCTGCAAAAAAAAAAAAAAAAAAAATTGCCAAAATTACAATCTGCAGACAAGCCACTCGGCTTCGCGGAACTAGGCTTAAAAAAAAAGAAAAAAATTCGAGCACAGTGGATATGAGTTATGTGTATACACAGCTTCTCTTCTCAACCTAACCAAACCTAAAGTACTGTATATCTGGAAGGAACTGTATGTTAGAAATTTTTATTATACCCTATACCACTATGTGGTTTGGGTATAATGACTTTGTGCTGCTCTATGTAAATACCAAAAAAATTTGACCTACACCCATCTTTTATTATACCGGTCGACTCAGAATCACTTCCTGAGTCGATTTAGCGATGTCCGTCCGTCTGTCCTTCTGTGTGTCCATGCAAACCTTGAAATCAAACTAAAGGTCTCCAATGGGAACATGTTTTGATAAAATTTGGTATATAAGATTTTATCAGCCATAGGATAAACGCTATTGAAATTGGTGAAATTCGGTCCATGTTCAGCCTAGTCCCCATACAAATGACCCCTATGAAATCGACATAAATTGCCATAAGATCCAAATTATCATATAGATCTCAGTTAAATTGGGTTTGTATGCATTTATTATATTCATTAGAAAGTAGTCCAAAAATAATGCCTATAGGACTATTCTTTGTCACAGGCCCCATATAGATCTGCTTCCCGATCTTCACTTAAATCTATTAAAAAAACAAAAATATTGCACAGATTGTACTCAAATTTGGTTTGTATATATTTTTTCAAAATATAAGTGACTTTATTACCAAATATGGTCAGGATCGGTCCATTTTTCAACCTAGTCTCCATATAAATATAGCGCCCGATATGAAAGTTTTCATATCCGAAGGCAAAAAAAATAATAACAATGCCACTCAATTTGGTTTATGCTTATTTTCAATATCCAATTAGTTGGACCGGAGAGATAGGGTCTCTTAACCATGGTATAGGGTATCGTATAGTCGGTCTAGATGGACTATAATTTTCTTACTTATTTCTAATATGTTATTGGGCATTGCGCACCTCTCATACAAATTTAGTTTTTAATATCATATATACTGAGAACTATGACAGGTAGAGCTTTGAAAATGTGTGCGAAGTCACCTATAATTAACGTTAGTAGCCATGCCTAAAATGGGCGGAATGGGATAAGTGAACGTAGCATTTTCCATACATAGCAATTCTTCAATATTATATATCTCGACTACTATGACGGTACAGCTTTGCGAATTTGCCTGAGGTCAACTATTATTAATGTGAATAGTCTGACAAAAAATGGGCGAGATCACACCAATGGACGTGGCACATTCCTTACAAAGTAAAAATTAAATGTCATATATCTCGAGTACTGTAATAGTGAGAGCGTTGGGACTGTGCTTGAGCCCATGACTTTTTAATGTAATTAGTTGAACAAAAAAGGTCATGATCGGAGCAGTGGGCATGGAATCGCCCATACAAAATAAATGGGAAAGCCATGGTATTTTGCACGAGTCCATCAGATATTAACATGAGTGGTCAGATAAAAACTGTGCAAGATAGGATCAGTGGGCGTGGCACCTTCTATACAAAAAAAGTAAGTAATACAATCATTAAATTTTTAAAATTTTATTAGTTACCAATGTGAGTGGAAAATTTGGGCACAATCGCTAAAATTAAAAATCGCCAAAACCAAAAATAGCAGAAATAGCCAAAAACAATAATCGCTGAAAACAAGAATCCTGGAAACTAAAAAAGCCAAAAATCAAAAACCGATAAAATAAAATATCGCTAAAATCAAAAATTGCTAAATTAAAAAAATGCCAAATGATATTCTAAACTCACGGACAATCGGATTTAATTGAGAAAATCCAAAACCAAAAATAGTAGAAATAGCCAAAAACCAAAATCGCTGAAAACAAAAATCTTGGAAAATAAAAATAGCCAAAAATCAAAAACCTATAAAATCAAATATCGCCAAAATCCAAAATTGCTAAATTAAAACAAGTAAGAAAATTATAGTCGGTCTAGACCGACTATACGATACCCTATACCATGCGTTTAGGGACTTCTCTCAGGCCCAACTAACTGGATAGAGAAAATAAGCATAAACCAAATCTGAGTGGGATTTTTATCAATTTTTTTGGCTGCAGATATAAAAAAGTTTATACCGGATGCTATATCTATATGGGGACTAGGCCCAAAAATGGGCCGATCCTGACCATGTTTGGTAAGGTCTCTTGTATCTTGCAAAAATATATACAAACAAAATTTGAGAAGAATAAGTGCAATATTTTTGTTTTTTGATAGATTTAAGTGAAGATCGGGAAGCAGCTCTATATGGGGCCTATGACTAAGAGTTGTCACATAGGGATCATTTTTGGACTACCAATTAATGGATGTAATAAGCACATACATACAAACCCAATTTGACTAAGATTTATATGATAATTTGGATCTTATGGCAATTTAAGTCAATTTCATAGGGGTCGTTTATATGGGGGCTAGGTCTAAACATGGACCTATTCTCACCAATTTCATCCTATGGCCGACAAAAGCTTATATACCAAATTTTATCAAAATATATTCATATTTGCGACCTGCAGTTTGATTACAAGCTTTACATGGACACACAGATGGACGGACGGTATAATAAAAGATGGGTCTATGTCAAAAATTTTTGGTAGTTATAAACAGCAGCACAAAGTCATTATACCCAAACCACATAGTGGTGTAGGGTATAAAAATGCCAAATGATATACCAAATTCAAGGACCATCGTTAAGTGTTGCGGATTTAATTTGGAAAATCTATTTTTTCTCATGGACAAAGTAGGAAACAAAAATATAAATAAAATAAAATGTTTTAATTGTACCACACAAATTTGGTAGGAAAATTAATTATAAAAAGATAGAAGTCATTATGTCTCGGGAAGTCATAGCGATGCACATCAGGGCATACTAGTTTATAATAAAACTAGCAGATTCCAGCCCTCGAAATTCGAGCGCAAATTCTAGGAAGTTTTATTTTTTCATTAAATAAAGACCCTAAAAGTATACTAATCAATTATAGCCAATTCACAAATCAACACAAAAAACAAACTCATTTTTATTACAAACACATTAACAAATTTAATAAGCACACACATAGCATTGTATAATTTTATGTATCTGTTATTAGCAACTTTAAATGCAATTTACTCAAAATAAAGGAAAAAATTTAAAAATTTTTAAATCTGCAAAACGGCTAAAAAGAAATACCTTTCAAATAATATACGTTTGGTCAAAATCGTGACAAAACCGTAGAACAAAACATCAGTCACAAGAAATCGCCTAGCATGTTAATATTATAGATTGCAAAAGTACATAAAAAATTTAAAATATATTTCTTTTCAAGTTTGAACAAATTTTTTATTCCAAAAATTAGAATAAAATAAAAATTGTTCTTTTGTTGCTTATCCAATTGTGAATATAAGAGACTGAATGCAAGTTTTCTTAACTTTATAAAAGTACAAAAATAGTACATTTTAGCAACTTTTTAAGTTTTAAGTAAAAAAATACTTTAAAAAAAATTTAAACAGAAGAATATAAAATTTATGTTACATAAGTATTGTTAATGAGTCTCTCAATTGGGCGCCACTAATTCTCCTACAATATTTAAACCTGTCCAATTTCTTGCATTTCCTAGCCACAACATTTTTTTTTTTCACATGGATTGTCTCCCTTTCACCTCAAATAATATGGCCAAGGTATGCAATTTTATATTGCTAAGGCAGTCGTTCGTTCACGTGGTTCGTTATTAATGTTAAAAATACAGTCAAAATTTTTAAAAATTAAAACAAATAATTTTTCCATTTCTAGAAATTGTCACCTTTCATTTGATATCCATATTGACATAAACTGATGGATAGAAATATTGAAATAAATTTTTAGAAATTTTTATATCCTTAAAATTTTTAGGACCTTCAAAAGGGAGAAAAGATCAGAAAATGTAAAAGCTAAGAACACGGTTCTACTATATATGACCTCTACTTCCATGTGTATATGGTCAAGTCCAAGAGTACTGTCGCACGGTGTTATCAATAAATAAATAAAATAAATATGTTTTTCAAAAAAAAAAAAAAAAAAATATTTCCCATCGAAAATTTCTTTCAAATTCCTTTTCTTTATTCCAAAAATTATTTCCATTAACTTTCAATAGTTTTTTTTTAACAATGTATTTTTCGCTTCCATTCGATATTAAATAGATGGTTTAAAGGTTCGACATAACCGCAGTTAACATTTTTGGGTTTCAAAGAACATTTACTAAAAATTATTTTCACTAAACACATTAAGGACAAGCACGTTTTAAACTAGGATCTATTGTACACAGTTATTAAAGTTTCCATAGCGACCGAAAATGACATTAAGTTCACTTATACTTATCGTAAATATGGGTGTGGAGGGGAGCTAAGGAGAGCTCTTTGCCAAAACAATATAAAGTATATAATTTTATAATTATCCTTCTTCATCTTCTTTTTGTTTTTTGTTTCTACTAAATATAAAACAAAAAAAAAACAATTTTTTTTTAAACAACCCACTAGAAATGTATAAAACAAGAAGCGTATGGATATTGTTGGTATTTGTTTTGTTTTTTAATTTGCAACATATATTATGGTTGTTGACTTTTTCTGTTTTTGTGTATGTAAACTCAAGTTGAAAAATACTTGATACCACCATTATCAACACGACAACCAGAAGCAGCAGCATCCACAGCATCAGCAGCGGTAGCAGTAGGATGTCTGTGTACTCTCGTAGCAGTATTAGACATGCTTAGCAGCAGCAGGAGTTCAATTTATTTGTGGTTGGTTTAACCTTTTTGTAAATGAATGGAATTATACTTTTTTTTTTGTAATAAAAGAAAAAGTTTTATGTTGTTTTTTTTTCTAATTTTATTTACATTATTTTAATGATGTTTTATATTTTTATGTTTGAAAGACAAAACTTTTTATTATTTTGTTAAAATTAAGCTTTGAACTTGAAAGTTTTATTAAACAAACATATTTCAAGAGGAGTTTTAATGTTGTAGTTAGTTGCTACGAGTAGAAATTATTAGGACTGAGTAAATATTTTACAATTTAAAATACGACAGTTTACAGTGCGATATGTTACAATGTGACTTAAATTATACTCGTACCTTTGTGAAAAGTTTTTTTTTTTACAGATTACTCATACGCACTGTTGTTTTAAATATAATATATCGAGGGTTTACATTCAAAAAGTGCTACCTGCTAATTACAATATAATTTATGTTTGGTTTTGAACTGTTCTCTAAGATAACTGTTATCTATAATAATGATTTTATTTGTCAACATCAACAGTAGGATAAATTCTTAATATTGTACCAAACCGATAGATGAATACTTTTAGCAGAAAGCACTTTCTGAATATAAACCCTCGATATTAAAAATAAACTTAATTTGAATACAATTTAATTATAAAATATACGAATATTAGTAACTAGTTTGTTACATGGCGTCTAAGTCGCCCGCTGATAATTATAATAAAAGCTTTAATTTTAGTTATTATTTAATATATTCATGGGAAAATTAATTTGTTTTAATAATGACAAATAAAAATTAACTTCTAATCTAAATATATGATATGATAAAAGATATTTTATTGACAATTGTTTCCACTGAACTTTATCAAGAAAAGGTTTAATTTAAAGAAAATGTACATCTGAAAGAAAATGTACTTTTTTAAGGAAGGCACTTATGTAAGAAAAAGTAAATTTTTATGAAAAGGTACATCCTAGGATATGTAATTTTTTTAAGAAAGATACTTTTTCACGAAATGTACTTTTTTGAAGAAAAGGTGCTTTTTTTATAAAAATTTACTTTAAAAAAAATACTCTTTATAAAGGTACTTTTTAGGAAAATTTACTTATTTATTTTTCAGAAAAGTTTATTTTTTCTGCAAATCTACTTCTTAAAGCAAATGCAATTTTTTAAGAAACGGTTATTTTTAAAGAAAAGGTACTTATTAAAAAATGGTACTTTTTAAAAAATGGTACTTTTTTAAAAAAGGTACATTTGAAAGAAAATTTACTTTTTTAAGAAAATGTACTTTTTGGAGAAAAGGTACTATTTTAAGAAAAGGTATTTTTTGCGAAGAGGTACTTTTTTAAGAAAATGTGTTTTTTAAAGAGAGGGCACTTTATTTAGAAGAGATAGTTTTTTTTAAGAAAAACTACTTTATTGAGGATAGGTACTTTTTTCGCAAATGTTATTTTTAAGAAAACGTAATTTTTTTAAGAAAAGATATTTAATTAAGAATACTTACTTTATTTACTTTTTAGAAAGGATATTTTTTAAGAAAAGATATATTTTTAAGATAAGTTATTTTTTTAATAAAAGCCACTTTTATATAAAAAGTACTTTTCTTAGTACAAGTTGTTTTTTAAGAAAATTTTTAAGAATTATACTTTTTTTAATAAAGGTACTTTTTTAAGAAACGTTACTTAATTATGAAAAGGTACTTTTTATGAATAGGTACTTTTCGAAGAAAATTCAAGTTTTTTAAGAAAATGTTCTTTCTTGAGAAATATGCTTTTAAAAAAATCAAATGTTTTAAAAGAATTGTACTTTTATAAAAAAGGTACTTTCTTAACAAAATTAAATTTTTTAAGAGAAATTTACTTTTATAAAAAAGGTACTTTCATAAGAAAATTCGCTTATATAAGAAAAGAAGAAAACGAAATTTTTAAGAAAAGATATTTTTTTTAAGAAAAGTAATTTTAAGAAAAGGTTATTTTATAAGAAACGGTATTTTTGACTTTTTTAAGAAAAATTACTTTTTAATAAAAGGTTATTTTCTAAGAAAAATTTCTTTTTAATAAAAGGTAATATTCGAGGTAATTTTATATTTTATACGAAAATGTACTTTTTGAAGAAAATGTAGTTTCTAAGAAATGGTACTTTTTTAAAAAAGGTAAATTTGTAAGAACAGGTATTTTTTAAGGAAAAGTTGCTTTTTTAAGAAAAAAGTAATTTGTGAGAAAAAGTTCTTTTTTAAGAAACAGTACCTTTGCCTTTTTTAAGAAGAGGTATTTTTTAAAGAAAATTTTATTTTTTGAGAAAAATTTTTTTTTTAAGATAAGACACTTTCTTAAGTGTCAAGGAACGGTACTTTTTGAAGAAAAGGTAGTTTTTAAGAAAATTAAATTTTTTAAGAAAGGGTGCTTTGCTAAGAAAAGGTAAATTTTTAAGAAGCAGAATTTTTTAAAAAAAGTTACTGTTTTAAGAAACAGTACTTTTGACTTTTTAAGAAAACGTGCTTTTTTAACAAAAGACATTTTTTGCATGAAAATTTACTTTTTTAAGAAGATTTACTTTTTGTAAGAAGACGTGTTTTTTAAGGAAATTTACTTTTTCAAGAAACGGTACTTTTTGAAAAAAAAGTTACTTTCCTAAAAGGCGGGTACTTTAGTAAGAATCGATACTTTCTTAAGAACAGATATTTTTTCAAAGAAAATTCACTTTTTAATAAACGCTTTTTTTTAAAGAAAAAGTTATTTTTAAAAGAAAAAGTTCTTTTTATGAATATTTATTTTTTTTTAAATTTAATTTTTAAGAAAAAGTCCTTCTTAGGAAAAGGTACTTTTTAACAAATTGACTTTTTTTAACAAAATGTTTCTTAAAAAAGATCTACTTTTTAAAAATTGATTTTTTTAACAAAATATTTTTTAAGAAAAGTATTTTTTTAAGAAACGTTACTTTTGAAGAAAAAGTACTGTTTTAGAGAAAATATTTTTTTTTAAAAAGGTATTTGGAAGTGCTCCTTTTTTAAGAAATGGACCATAATGTTATAAGTCTGTACCGATGTTTGTAAATACCAAGAATAATAACGCAACTTTCGTTTCTATCCGGAGAACGAAACGAAACATAAGTCGGTAGTGGTGCAGACATGGTTTATATGGAATTGTTCTCGGTTCCACCGGCATAGTCTCCTGAAAAAACCTTATCGACAATTAAGGGATGTTGTTAGAAACGTGCATCCGCAAATACAACATTTCTAGCACAAACGGCATTGCGCGAGGATTGGAGTAAAATTCAGCCAGCAACTACACAAAAATTGGTTGCTTCAATGCAGAATCGTCTTAAGGCTGTTATATCTCAAAAGAGTTATCATACCAAATACTAAAAGCATTGAAAAAATTTAAGATTATAATAGTTTTTAGGTAATATTTTGGTGCATGATATAGGCTGCACACTACAACCGATTTTGACAAAATATATACCATTTAAAAGGTATTTCTTTGGAGCTATGCACCATATTTACAGATTTGCACAATTTTAAATTCCTACTAAAACATATACAAAACCATGGAATGCTGTTAATGTTGCTTTTTAATGTTTTTATTTCTTTTTCTATATTATTTAAATTTCGGTATTTTCCTTTTCAGCTTTATTCTCTTTATTTTATTGTTGAACATAAAATAAATGATTTTTTCGCCATTTTGCGCTGCGAATTTTTATTATTTGCTCCAAAGAAATTGAATATCAACAATGTTGCATTAACCTCGACGAGCACAGAGTGTACTCTTATTTGAAGAAAAGGGAAACTAAGCTAAATAGTAAATACTAAAATTTCCAACTTCTATAGTGAGTTAAAATGGATATTTTTAAGTCTGGTCGCTTTTTAAAAAAAATTGATTAAATTCATAGCTGGCTCTATCTCAAGGAGAATTTTCTATAATAGTGGCGATGATAACCAAATACCCAGAATCAAATGCTTTCTAATAAAGCTGCATGTGCTCATAATTCTAACATTGGGATCTTCGCTGCTGCATGATCTCTCAGATATCGAAGTATTACATCTCAAATTTTTCATAAAATATAATATTAATAGGCAACGCGATTTCTTGTGACTGACATAAAAATTTTAGTTACCAACCGATTTTGACCAAAGATTCCCCATTTAAAATGTACTTCTTATTATCTGTCCACTATATTTACCGATTTGCACCGTCTGGAACATTTTTTGAAAATAAAATGCATTTAAAGTTGCTACTAACACATATATAAATCACATATTTAAGCTTATATATCTTCCGTGTCTTCAACAAATATTTATAATGAAATTTAATGAATTTTAAAATTTTCTAAAATTTACTGTCGAATTTCGAGGGCTGAGCTCTGCTAGTAGTTTTTTATTTTACTTAAAATCAACAAAACACCCTGTAAAATATATGAAATATCATTTTTGAAGTTATTGTACAATAAGGTTTAATTTTTGCCCTGCATCAAATAAGCTGACACCCACTGTATATAGATTTGGAAAGCTCAACTATTCATCTTTCTAAATAGTTAAATATAATTTGGTCTTTCAAAAGTGTTGAAAAAAAGTTGGCCCATAATTTTAGATTTTCAGAATGTATTCAAAATTCTGAAAATTTTTAATTGATTTACTCAAAATGGTCCACAACTTACACCAGGTCATTTTAAAAGTATATTTTAACTGTAACACCCTGTTATTTATGGGTTTCAAAATAGTTTTAGTCACAAGGCCTGTAATTTTTCATTACTATTATTAAATATTTTCTTTTTTTTTTTTCTTTACAGGTAAGATTTCTTTATCGAAATTAAATATTAAATTATGTAAGTATATCATAGAATTTACATAAGAACTTTTAAGCCATACAATATGTTAATTTATATGGAAATACATTAATAATACTCTCGAGAAGGCCAAATATACTTAGAGTAAATTCTTGGATATCAGCAAACCAAAATTGAAAAACAAATACTTCATATTTTGCATTTTATAACATTTAATTTGATGTTCTTTATTAAAAACATGACTTCCTTAATTACCTCTTGCTTTCATTATTGTTTTTCTTTTTGTTTTTCTTTTTGAGGAAATCTTTTACGAAAACATTTTTACACTTGTATAATTTGTAATAAATACTTTGTTTTAAAATGCAAATATTGTTGAATTGAAACAACAACCGAAACAGCAAAAGCAACAACAGGAACCACCATTGAAAAATAAAAAAATATATAAAAACGTTAATGTTATATAATTCAATTACACGCATTTTACAACCATGAATGGTTTACAGCTCTTGCGGAACTCGCACTCTCATTCATACTCAACAACTGTATAACGTTGCTGTTGTTGTTGCTGCTACTGCTGCTGCTCTTGTTGCTGTTGCCATCTACCATAAATTTGTTGGCTTTGAGCATATACTTTGAAATAAATCTTTTTAACAAATACCATTAACAAAACGTATTTCTGTATGTATGTATGTAAAGGAAGGCCAACAAACGGTTGTCTTATAACAGAAAAGCAAAATTTCACCCAACTTTGAGTTGTATTACCCCTACAAATATAACCACAAATATTAAAACATTACCAAGCCATAAGCGGCTCTAAAGCTAATAGCATTGGTTTCATTTTTTTTCTTCTTCTCTATTTGATACAAATACATTCTTATAAGCACATACATTTATACACCTAGCCAGACATAAATATGTATGTAGGTACATGTATTCATTGTTGATAGAGAGAATGAGAGAGAGTGAGAAAAAACAAAAACTTCTTTAGACTGTCTATTTAAAAGAGAATTATAAAAAGCTACTTTGCCACCTGCAGCTTAAATACATTCTTTAATATGTATTGGTGGTGTAAGTTCAAGTAGTATACTTCCTTATTTTCATTGAATTTATAAATATGATAGTTAGTAACAACAACAAAAACTCAAGTAGATATTGTTAAGCCATTTAACGTTGTTGAAATTTTATTCACCTTTCTTTTGTAATTACTTATTTCAAGAGAATGTCATTGAAAGCAATTTTTTATTGCTACATAATTTTTAATGGCCAAGAGTTACTTTGTACAAGGACGGTCCCAGCACAACCTGACCTGACAAAGAAAACACAACAAATTTCTTTATTTCTCTACATAGCTCTATACACTTTTCCCAGCGATATTTCATAGCTTTGATACATGTCTAGCTCCTTAAAATAGCCATCAACCGCAGACTCCACTTCTTCACCGTTGGCAAATATTTTACCAATGACCAATTTTTTCAAGTAGAAATCGAACGGAGCCAAATATGGCAAATAAGGTGTATGATAAGGCCATATTTCGCTCCGCTCGAGTAATTACACGAGTACTTTTAGGTACTTATAGGGCTGTTTAAATTATCGTAATTTGAATTTTTTGAGGGTAATTTCATTAAAATGAAAAAATAATTTTACCCACGGGACGCCACGGGTGCAAAAATATATATAGGGTTAAAGAGGACACTTTCACCTTTTTCCGGGTGGTATACATTTCTTGTTCCCTTTTGTTCCCTAGAAGTTCTATTCCACTAAAGCTGAAATCTGAAAAAATATAGTAGATTCATAAATATTTCATAACGCCCCTAATATTAAACGGTAGAGCTGTGACCACTTATAACAACTAAAGACTATAATCCTACCAACATTATAAAAAAGACCGCAGGTCATTATCGATGATAGCTTGCGTGTAGTAACCATTTACTTTTGATAAAAAACAAAAAAAATCATCTTTTTCTGAAATTAGAAAAACAGTTGAGTTTGACACCATGCCACGCCCACAATTAGCAAAAGTTTAACCTAATTTTTTGGCTACTTTAATCTGGATATATTAGCTACAAAAAGGCGTTAAAACTTTAAAAATCGGTGACAAAAAAAATTAGAGTTTTTGCCAATGAAATCAAAATTTCAGCCATAGTGCGGCAGTATAACACCCAAAGTTTGATCCCTATAAGAATGTTTTGAGACCTTAGAAGTAATAAAATAATTAAAAAAAAAAAAAACCATCTGATTGTTGGCTAAAAATTTCAGGATATTAATATTTATAAAAAGCACACTTTAAAACATTTTTAGCTGAATTAGCTACTAATTTTTAATTTTGCAATTCGCAATTTTCAATTTTCATTTTTCATTTTTCGTTTTAATTTTTAATTTTAAATTTTTAATTTTTAATTTTTAATTTTTAATTTTTAATTTGTAATTTTTAATTTTTAATTTTTAATTTTTAATTTTTAATTTTTAATTTTTAATTTTTAATTTTTAATTTTTAATTTTTAATTTTTAATTTTTAATTTTTAATTTTTAATTTTTAATTTTTAATTTTTAATTTTTAATTTTTAATTTTTAATTTTTAATTTTTAATTTTTAATTTTTAATTTTTAATTTTTAATTTTTAATTTTTAATTTTTAATTTTTAATTTTTAATTTTTAATTTTTAATTTTTAATTTTTAATTTTTAATTTTTAATTTTTAATTTTTAATTTTTAATTTTTAATTTTTAATTTTTAATTTTTAATTTTTAATTTTTAATTTTTAATTTTTAATTTTTAATTTTTAATTTTTAATTTTTAATTTTTAATTTTTAATTTTTAATTTTTAATTTTTAATTTTTAATTTTTAATTTTTAATTTTTAATTTTTAATTTTTAATTTTTAATTTTTAATTTTTAATTTTTAATTTTTAATTTTTAATTTTTAATTTTTAATTTTTAATTTTTAATTTTTAATTTTTAATTTTTAATTTTTAATTTTTAATTTTTAATTTTTAATTTTTAATTTTTAATTTTTAATTTTTAATTTTTAATTTTTAATTTTTAATTTTTAATTTTTAATTTTTAATTTTTAATTTTTAATTTTTAATTTTTAATTTTTAATTTTTAATTTTTAATTTTTAATTTTTAATTTTTAATTTTTAATTTTTAATTTTTAATTTTTAATTTTTAATTTTTAATTTTTAATTTTTAATTTTTAATTTTTAATTTTTAATTTTTAATTTTTAATTTTTAATTTTTAATTTTTAATTTTTAATTTTTAATTTTTAATTTTTAATTTTTAATTTTTAATTTTTAATTTTTAATTTTTAATTTTTAATTTTTAATTTTTAATTTTTAATTTTTAATTTTTAATTTTTAATTTTTAATTTTTAATTTTTAATTTTTAATTTTTAATTTTTAATTTTTAATTTTTAATTTTTAATTTTTAATTTTTAATTTTTAATTTTTAATTTTTAATTTTTAATTTTTAATTTTTAATTTTTAATTTTTAATTTTTAATTTTTAATTTTTAATTTTTAATTTTTAATTTTTAATTTTTAATTTTTAATTTTTAATTTTTAATTTTTAATTTTTAATTTTTAATTTTTAATTTTTAATTTTTAATTTTTAATTTTTAATTTTTAATTTTTAATTTTTAATTTTTAATTTTTAATTTTTAATTTTTAATTTTTAATTTTTAATTTTTAATTTTTAATTTTTAATTTTTAATTTTT